>PJEM01004448.1:0-153725 GCA_004023845.1 Helogale parvula | reverse complement strand
GCATGAGCGGCCACATTCCAGCCCCCAACTCCCCGGTCCACCCCCATCAGGCATCAATACGACAGTCCACACCCCCCATCCTGGTGTCCACTCTTCTCCCCAAATCTGGGATCACAGTGGATGAAAGCGGGTTCTGTGCCCACAGCCCCCGTCACCTGAGGGTTGGACGAGCACAGGCTGTTGAAATCGGCTCTCCGCGCTGGGCCCCCTTGGGTGTCCTCACCGCTGCCCGCCGTCCTGACCGGGCTGGCTGCCCGGAGCTGAGTGCAGCCTGGTGCCCGGGTGCTCAGCCAGGGCTGCGGGCATGGCGCTCTGCAGGCAGCTCCCTCCTGTCCCAGAGGACACGAGATTCACAGGCACCGGTGCACGCGCATGGGTTCACACCGCGAGACGCGGCCCTGAGTCCAGGCCAGACCCTCCTTCCCAGACTCAGGCTGCGCAGAAGTCGTCACTGACGGCCGTGCTCACTTTCCCCTTTTTAAATTTTGTTTCTTTGTTGGTTTTGAGAGAGAGAGAACCCCAAGCAGGCTCTGCACTGTCCGCACAGAGTACAACGTGAGGCTCAAACATACTAACTGTGAGATCACGACCTGAGCTGAGATCAAGAATCGGAGGCTCACCCCCTGAGCCCCCAGATGCCCCCTGATGGCTGTGCTTTCCGAACAGTTAGGGGCCCCAGAGAAGGGCAGCCTCCTGTGGTCCGGGTGCAGCTTTGCTGTGACCAGGCATGCACGGTGTCCCCAGGACTGGGGGGACCAGGGCCGGGAGGGTCCGCAGGCTCTGCCCACGGAGCTCCGAGCAGACCGCCGGCTTCTGACCGTGCTCCGTTCGCTCTGCTCACTGGTTCCCGCCCTGTCTTCCCGTGACTGTGAGCCTACTCCTCACTGCGCCCCAGGACAGGGACAGCCTGCCGAGCCCACGGCAAATGCGACGGATACAAGGTGCAGTGGAAGTCGCCCGCCCAAGTTTGGACAGGATTCACCACTTCTTTCCCACCCCTGGAGTCCAGACACGTGCAGATGCTTTATCTGAGAATCTGCTTTCCATGAAGTGGGTGCTCGCCGGGGCGCGCCCTCCTCCCCGCCCCCCTCCCCCACTATGTCACTGGGTCTGACGCTGCTGGTGCGGCTTGGCTTCGCTTCACAGCTGGCCCTGGGAGCCAGCAGGACTGTCCCCGTGTGTAAACAGCCAGCCTCTGGCCTCCTGAGACGAAGGAATTGATTTTTTGAAGGCAAAGAAAATCTCTGCCTTCAACACATTTAAGAAAAGGAGCTTTCGTTCTGGTCTGAACACAAATGACAGGCAGCAAATCCTTTCTGAAGACCACCCGGCCCTTGGGTGTGCTTCGGGACACGGGCTCCGGGTCCTGGCGGCGGAGATGCCGCTGCTGACCCTGGACGTGCTGTCTGCTCGTGCCTCTTTACATGTTTTCCACACACACACACCCCCAGACACGCACGATGTGCACACACATGCCCGCACACGGACACCCACATGCCCGTGCCTACAACACATGCCCACACACACTCACGGGCACACACACGCACATACACACACTAACACACGCTCATGCCCACACACATGCCCCCAACACGCACGTGCCTGCACACATGCTTGCACACCCTCACACACGCACGTGCACACACATGCATGCACATACACGCACACACACGCTCATGCACACGCACCTGCACACGCACGTGCACGCACACATGCCCACACACACTCACACACACGCATGTGCCTGCACACATGCTTGCACACACGCACGTGCGCACACACGCACACAAACGCTCATGCACACGCACCTGCACACTCACACGCTCATGCATGCACACATGTCCACACACAGGCACGTGCCTGCACACCCTCACACACGCACCTGCACACTCACACGCTCATGCATGCACACGCACCTGCACACACTCACACGCTCATGCATGCACACCTGCCCGCACACAGGCACGCACACGCACCCCGCCCGCGCACACACGCCCGTGCCTGCACACATGTGCTGACTCCTGGTTTATAAAGAAGACTCCAGTTCTCCCCCCAGCCAGGCAATGTCAGAGCTGCCTGTTTTCAGGAAGCTTCGCCACGGTTTTGTCACTCTGCAGGTTCAGCTTCGAATCTGCCACTCAACAGTAGCAACCGCTGCTCCTGTTTCTAAGGTGCGTCTCAGTGGCCGGTGTGATGTCCCCAGGCCACGTGTCACCCGCTGGCTGAGGCATCCGGCTTTTTGTCTCCACACGTGTCCAAATTCCAAGACACACAAATACCCCAAAGACAAAAATATCTTAACGCATCTGAATATCCAGTTTCTATGGAGACTGGAATCAAAGAGAACTGTCTAATGAGAGAGGTTTTTTGTTTGTTTTTGTTTTTCTGGTTAATAATTTGGGCCCGGTGCGTTACAGATGTGGAGCATGCCGAACGGCCTGCAAGCTGCTTAGTGCCGCAGACACGCCGCAGACACGGACTCGCATATTCTGGAGAGAGCGGTGGCTGCCCGCCCAGGCTCGATGCGCTCTGATCACACAGGAAGGCGGAGGTGTCGAGCCCGGGCGCCCGGGCAAGGCTCCCTCTGTTCCTTCTCTGGCCTGGACACGGTGCTAAGGCAGGTCAGGTGGGTGCCACCAACACAGGCTCCTTCCCAGAGGGACCCCAAGAGACGTTCTATAAAATGTCACCAAGTTCAGGCTGCAAACGGTGGCCCTGTGGAATAGCCTACTCCATTTCCGGGTCTTCCATTGAGAAACATGACTGTTTCAAAGCCTTCACACACAGAGGCTTGTGTACACTCAGTTTTGTCACTCGTGTTGTAGGGACTTAGACTGACCTGATGTGAACCCAGTTAGAAAAGTGAATTTCATCATGGCCCGTGCTCTCTGGAGCTGCGTCCGGGGGCATGCGAGGGGGGCTGTCTGCACGGTCGAGGGTCCCCGCGTGGAGGACATGGTCTTCCTCACACACGGCTGGTACTCACACCGCCTCCATGTGGTCACCTCCGTGTCTCCCGTCTCTCGGACCTGGAGCCGCCCCGCCCAGTCCCACGTCCAAGCTCGGCCACGACGACTCATGACTGCCCTCCACGCCCTGAGCTAGCGGGGCGTTGCCCGTCCATGCCCCGGCACGGGCTCCCTTCACACGCCCGCACACACCTGTCCATCCTCAGCGGCGCAGCTCCAGGCTGGCCTCAGACAGGACCTCGTTCGGAGCCGGCCTCCATCCCGCCAGCTTCCGACACCGTATGACACGCACCTCTCTGAACGCCAGACGCCCATGCCTCACTCGCCCTGGGAGCCGCGACCAAGCGCGCTGCCTGGCAGGTTTTGAATCCATAGTCTGTGGCCTGCCCGGACGTGGGCACCCCCTCAAGAATCATCCAGCCACTCCCCTGCACCAGCACCGTGGTTCTCAAATCTGCACGGGCCCCACCGTCAGGGAGTCTGATCGGAGGGCTGGGAGACAGCCCCCGGACGTTTATTTCCAGGAGGCTCACGGGTGATCCTAGAGTAGCCGGTCCGAGGGCCACACTCTGAGGACCACTGACTGTAAACCGGGGCTCGGACCTGCCGCCGTGACTGCAGCTCGGCCTCCAGCTCGGAACCCACAGCCCGGCACCTGGGCAGGGACTGTCCCTCAACTCCTGCCTTCCGGTTGGTCTCCACAGGCCAGACGCAGGGGCCACCGAGGAAAGGCGGTTCCAGATTCCGCGTGCCGCTGGGTGAGTCATAACGGGGACGGTATGAATCAGGCCTCCCCCTACGGAGGGCTCGTCTGCGCCACACGCCACGCTGGCACCGGCCTCCTCCGCTGGCTGAGCCGTCCTGGCAGCACTCGGTGACAGATATGGAAACGGGGGTGCAGGTGTGAGCCTGCCGCGAGTGCGGGGGAGCCCTGACTCCCTGGCCCTGGTGGGGGCCACTGCGGGTTTGATCAGGTGGAGTCTACGGTAAGACTTTGAGCCCCAAGGGGTCTCGCCGACCGGGGCACACGTGCATGCCTGTGGCTCCTTCCAGCGTCGGGAGGCCGGAGGCTCTGAATAAACAGGACGCAATGAGTGTGTGACTGGAATCTTTCATCGCCGCTGGGGTCAGGCTGCAGTGGGTTCGGCGGTCTGTCATCCTTGCTTCCACCGCCAGGAAATAAATCAGACCGGGCGGCAGACAGGGCAGGCTTGAGGACAGGGAGCTGGCGATGATAGATCCAGGGAGGCCTGGGCTGCCGTCACAGAGGGGCCCAGAGGGAGGTGATCCCTGGAGGCCAGTCCTGGACTTGGCAAGGGGGAGGGGCAGTTTGGGAGCTAATGTCAAACTCTGGCTTTTCTCCATGACTGGGATTAAGAAGTATCAGTGTTACTAACCCAGAAAAAACCTAATCTTGAAAGGGCTCCAACTTTTACATAAAATCACGTTCAGTAACTTTACCTAAGACTATAATGATCCAGGCCTCAAAACACCCGACGGATTACCTCGCAGACAGCGAGCTAAGCACAGACTTTTTATCCCGTTTGATCCTCAAGGAGATTAGATCAGTTCACCCCTGTTCTTGCTCTGGTTTTGCTGAATTTAGGACTAAAAAGATTATGAAATGTCCGCTCCCCTGGGTGGAAGGGACGCAGGGGACAGCTCGGGCCTGCCCCAGAGGCGCGGTGACACCCAGGGGACAGGGAGCGCGCTGGTTTGGGACCAGCCCCCCGGGTGTGGCTTGTGGTGGGAGGCACGAGGTGGGAGGCACGAGGCAGTCGGCCCCCCGTGCTGAGTCCAGGCGGGACCAACGTTGCTCAGTTATTTTTGACGTCAGGTTAAAAAAAAGAAAAACGGTGATCTACTTGTTCTCGAGCCCTTCAAATGGATAATTTCAATTCTGAAGTTAAGTCCTTCGTATTCGTGGGAAGGACTCAATAAAGAGTTGAACAACACTCAATCTAAGAATAACAGACATCCACCGGCTTTGTTTATCTACACTGAGTAAACAACACTCTCAGCACAGCGAGCACCGCAGGAAGCCCGGCTTCCCACTCCTCTGTGTGAGGACGTTTTCTCCAACCTCCATGCTGGTTTGGGACGCAAATCACACCAGAAAAAGCCCTTGGTCCTCTCTTTCACTCGACACGACATGTGGGGCGCCGGGGGGCTGAGGGGCGGCAACGTTCAGAGCAATCTGGAGACGCTGAGTTCGTACACTCTCGCTCTAACGTCCCCTGGCTCCGTGGGAGCAGAGAGCTCGCCAGTGACGAGCGGCTGGCAGGACGGGCACCCACACTGCAGGCCGGGCCCGCAGGTGAGGACGGGGCCCCGGGCTGCGTGACTTGGATCAGACCAGCTTGGGCAATGCAGCACCGTGGGCTATGTGACAAACACGGTGGCCGCTGGTGCCGGACGCCAGGCACTCTGCGTCCCCCCATCTAGGCACCCTCCCCCGCCCCCGCCTCAGCTCAGTCCTTGCTGCTGGGCGGCAGGGGAGGGGTCGGGTGGTAGGAAAAGTAGCCTTCGCCATTCATGCCCCTCTGCCGCACATTTCGTTCTGTGCAGACTTGCCTCGTCTTGCATTTCTTCCCTTTAGTTTTGCTATGAAGACCTACAGCCTACAACTCTCAATGCATAGTTTCTGTCTTCTTTTTATCTCGTCTTAAGATTTAATACTTAGGAATGATTCACGGCGGTATAGACGCTTCCTAAAACGGAATGACAGCTGAGGCCCAGGGCACCGGACTGCTCACCTGGCAGACTGCTTCTGGACCCCCAGGAAAAATGCACGCACCCCCAAATGCCAGTAGGTTCTTGAGCCTAGCAGGGGACTCAGCTGCGTGGACCGCACACTGCCACGCCCAGTTCAGCTGGCGGACTGCTACACGGTGTTTGCAGAAGCTCCGAACAGAAACAACCAGCTAGGGACCGACGTCTCTGTCCCCCCGACATTCATGTTCTATCCTAACTCCCAAGGTAATGGTATCGGGGGGGGGGGTCTTGGCAAAGTGGCTAGGTCATGAGGGGGGTCTCAGGGATCAGTGCCTTATCAAAGAGACCTCAGGGAGCTCCCAGCCCCTCCACCCTATGGGGACACAGTGAGAAGACACCATCGCCAGCCCCAAAGAGAGCTCTCTCCAGAACGGGACTCTGCTAGCACCTTGGTCTCAGATTTCCAGCATCCAGAGAGGACAGACATAATCTCTGATGTTCATAAGCCACCTCGTCCGTGCTCCTTGGTTACAGCAACCCAAACAAAGCAAGACCTGAAGACAGACTCACTGTGACCGCGTCCAACTTGGCATACACTCTGGATTTCAGAAAAGAGGCCCAGTTTACGGGTTCCTAACACTACTGCCATTCTCGCCAGTTATACACAACCATCAAAGGGAGAAAAGCAGATTTTCTGGAGAAATTCTTTTAACAACACGACTATTGGCATGTTTATGAATCCTGAATGGGAGCTGGAAGGTGGTGGCCATTTGGGGTTTGTATCTGTGCCCAGAGCAGGCCCCTCGCTGTAAAGCCCGCCAACCACAGGGAAAACCTATAGCGCAAGGGAACCAGTGTCCGGGGCCGTTCTCACCGGGATGACCTTACAAGTGGGAGGAGGAAAGAAGCGGCGTGAGGTCAGCTCTCTGAGCACCAGGAACTCAGAAATCCCAGCTCCTCAGACATCTCAACAACCAGACCTGCTCAGTCTTCTTGTCAGCCAACTCCCACCACACACACTCGAGTGCCGTGCGCGGCAACAAGGCAGCGGTGAGGCAGAGAAGGGGCAGGGACTAGGGCTTGGTCTCTGAGTCAGACGTCACTTGCAAGGACAGCTCATCCCTTCACCAGCCTGAACTTGCAGCTACCTCTCTGAGCTCGCCTTCCCTGGATCTGGAATACTGGCCACCACTAAACTCACTTTCATAGGTGATCAAACAAAGTAAATGAAATAATGCGCATAAAGTACTGTGTACGAAACGTTCAGTGAGTGTTGGGTATTAAGATCATCAGTGATTAGGAAGGTTATCTTTTGTAACCGACGTCTACTTCCTGGCATAAATGATGAACAGCACAAAGTATTTACTTATATGAATACACAAATGCTGAGATGAAGATTTAGCAAAATATTATCAGTGGTTATCTCTGGGATGTGGAAGTCTGCACAAGCTTCCTCCCCTTTTTTTTTTCCAAATTAAACAACCCACGGAGACAATGGGAAGTAAATAGTCTGGAATTCATGGAGACTGAATCTTTCGTATCAAGTTTATAATGTGAGGGTATGATGAGCTTTCATATAGAGAAGGAAATTACACAAATGTAAATCAGTGCTTTCGCTTAAAAATCATGAGGACATGTTCTACTAAACAACTTTAAAAGGACTGATTATTACAGTGTTTCTTTTAAAATAAAAATATTTTTTATTTTATTAGTTCCAACACTTTCTTCTATTTTCTTAAATAGCATTTTCCTCTGTCTCTGAGGCAGGGAACATGTGAGCGTAAAGACACGAACATCAGAGGAGGAAACTTCTTCTGTGGGGTCTGGCTGCAGTGGGAGCCGCCTCCTCCGACAGCTTCACGTGGCAGCGTTTCTCGCATCCCGGACACTCGGTACATCTATGCTTTAGAACCGCAGTGTCAGATAATCACAGCGACAGCGAGCCAGCAGCAGGGAAGACAAAGTGCAGGACAGAAAATAGGCACCAGGACAAGGATGGACACAAGGAAGTGATCTCAGATGACTACGAGGACGGACATGAGGAAGTGCTCCCTGGTAACTCCAAGGAAGATGGACATGGGGATGTCTTCCTGGATGACTCTATGAGGATGGTTACGGGGAAGTGCTCCCTGATGGCCTTGGTGAAGACGGGCATGAGGAAGTGCTCCCTGATGCCCCATGAGGACAGAAGT
The DNA here is from genome assembly GCA_004023845.1 of Helogale parvula. Classification (NCBI taxonomy): domain Eukaryota; kingdom Metazoa; phylum Chordata; class Mammalia; order Carnivora; family Herpestidae; genus Helogale; species Helogale parvula. Next base: position 145,849 of record PJEM01004448.1, on the reverse strand, counting down.
GCTCCCAATGCCCCATGAGGACAGACATGAGGAACTGCTCCCAATGCCCCAAGAGGACAGACATGAGGGAGTGCTCCCTGATGCCCCGTGAGGACAGAAGTGCTCCCAACACCCCCACAAACATGAACATGATGAAAGGCCCTGGGCGTCCCCATGAGGACGGCCGGGAGGAAGTGCTCCTGGACGCCCTGATGGAGATGGGATGAGTGCTCCCAGACAGCCTCAGTTAACCAGAAGGCGAGCACAAGAGCTGAAACCCCCCCTACTTTGGTGGGTCTTTCCAGCCAAGCATGCCGCCATCGTGCATTAGATCTTTGTGACGACTTGGCTGACTCGGTGTTCTACCGGAGCGGTTTTCACAGGACAGCTGGGCTCCGGGCTCTCACAGTGAGATCCTTCCCAGCGAGGCCCGGGCCGCGTCTCTGATTGCACATCTGAGTGTTTCGTTTCCACCACAGGCTGAAAACTCTTACCTTTCAAAGTGTTCCAGGCCCACAGGAACACTGCCAGGGGGCCGTTAGGATGCAGAGTCTCCCTGGGCCCCAAGGGCTCCGGGGCCAATATGTGTGGACAAGAGCAAAACATGAGGAGCGCTGCTCCAAACACAGACCGCGGCCCAGATCCGCGCTCTTTGCTGCCTTTCCTGGTTGGTCTTCCCGAAACGCCGAGCTCCCTGTGGGCTCTGTCAGTCTGCGGTCGACCCGGAGTCCCCACCCGTGTGCGCTCTGCGAAGTCCTCTTTGATCGTGGGCTGAGCCCTCAGACCCGCCTCAGTGCCCTGATACAGCTCGCTCCGTGCTCGGACCTGCCTCCGAACCCTGGCACACCGCCACCACGGGTCACCCTGCTCATTATACCGGCTCGCGGCCCTGGCTGCACCTGAGAACCTTCTGGGAGTTTTGAACACCGTCTGGTCCCGACCCCATCTCAGACCTGTCCGCTGGAGGCGGGCTGAGGGCAGACACCCCGCCCCATCCCTGTGAAAGCCTCCCGGTGACTCAGGCTCAGCCTGGGCTCTGGGTGCTCCACTCCAGGCCTGGGATGACGCATCTACTCTCCCTCTAGGGCAGTCGAAAGGGTGGGGGTCAGGAATGACCACCGCCTCGGAACGAAGGCAGAGCCGGACTGCCCTGGGAGTGGGGGCCCGTTGCGCTGAGGCCCGCGAGATCACTGCTCCATTTTCAGGACACGAGTCAGCTTGTGAACCGAGTGGAGGTTTCTGAGGGCACACACCCTGCTCTGTTCCAACCTTTGATGCCCAGCCCCTACCACGATGTTTGAGGTTACACGCTGCCCCCCGCACCCACCCATCTTTCTGTTACGACTTCAGGGTCATCAGTGCAATGCACTCGGCGTAAAAGCTAGTGACCGGTACAGTAACAGTAATGGAGAAATTTGCGTCTCTAAAAACAGATTTAAAAAGAACAGCGAAGAAATAGCCAGGTTTTCAAGACGGTTGCTCAGAAGTTTATGTAAATGTATTTCCTTTGAGCCCTAGCATTTATTTGAGCGTGTGAGTATTAGCGGTCTGGAGGGTGACGGTGAGGGGAGTCCACGGGGTGTGGGGTGAGCACGCAGGGAAGGAGACTGTCATTAACATCACGGGGCCATGGGCTTGAAGGAACGCCCACGTAAGGGTGATGGTGGGGACAGGGGCACGCTGGTGACGGGGCTCTCTTTGAATTCAAGAGGAAGGTGGGGCTCCACCATAGAAATGACGCCAGACGAAAGATGTCAAGCAAACCGAGCTGAGGGAAGGCATTAAATACGGAAGAGGTTGAGACACGGGTCTCCAAAGAGAGGAAACCCCACAATTTCCCTGTAAATAACAATGTGAGGATCTGGTAGCCTTGGCTTGTGGCTGAACACTTGAAGCAGCCTGAGTGTGGACGGACCGGCCTGGCTGAGCCCACTGCATCCTGGCCCCCCTGCTGGAGGGGATGTGGACCCCGCAGACACGTCAGGGGCAGGGGCGTGCCCTCCCCGTCTCCTCACACGCCGCGTGGGCACGACTGTTACAGACACGGGGAAAGTCACAGGACCGTCCGGAGCACAGCAGCCATGCGGCCGCCCCGCAGCCCCATTCGATCTAAAATGAGCAAGACAGGCCTTTATGCTGAGTTCGTTCCACTCCTCACGGACCTGACCTGAACGCTTCAGTCGGGCCCCCGTGTTGCGGAGGGAGATGCAGTGGTATGAAAAGCAATTCCTCACACGGTGAGAGGTTCCAGCAGGGATGGAGAAGGGGTGGGGGGCCTGGCAAGAAGAATGCCCAGAGTTCACCAGGTCGTCTCTGGGAGGCGGCACTATGTTTCAGTGCCTTGTCTGTAATGACCGTGAATTACTGCCACAACAGGAAACGGTTCTAAGGTGTTTTGCCAAGCACAGAGCTACCCATATGTTTGCAGTATTAAAATGATAATATCGTTAATGGTTGTCTCACAGAGAGAAACGCACTAAGTATTAAATAAATGACCAATGAGGTTAATTGAAATCAGAGAGTAACTTCCACCAATGCAAGTGCTGCTTTCCAACCCCCCCTTATTTAAATGGGAAGAACTTTAAGCGCCTCTGACGGAAATAACCAGATGCAGGGGAGCCCGGGGTTCTGGGATAATCACAGGCACTGAGCGGGTCAGCAGCACGCTACATCTACGCACCGCGAATCACTGCTGTGATGAAGGGGAGACGAAGCCACGTGTCCGCCCACAGCCCCAGACTTCAGGGCGCGTGTGGACGGCTCCCCGCAGACACCGGCCAGGTAGTGGAAGCCTCCTGCTGCTGCACGTTACAAACTCGGGAAGCAAATTTCAGTCACCACGGCGACCCCAAAGGGGAGCTTCGCTTGACATGAGGCCTGAAGTCAGTCAGTTCAGGAAGAGCAGACACTTGCCGCGAACCGAGGCACGAGGACACTTACATTACTGAGTCGGCACAGATGTTCAGAAAGGTGATAATTTTATGCGGTTTTATAATACAATGGCAAATAGCATATCCATAATTAAATCTCTAGAATTTGTGAACATTCAGAATGCATTTTAATGAAGAGATTAGCACTAAATAAATATCACACGTCAATTAGATTAATGCATCTTTTCATCTGAGCATTACTTCCTCAAAACTTTGTTTCTTGAAGCTTGATTTTTATTCTCGGATTACATTCTAACACAGAATCTTCTGTTCTTTTCACATGCTGAAACTGTAACCATGAAATATTTCATTTTCCACATAAGCTCCAATCCCTTGGCTACAAAATCACAGAGCGGAGAAGGCTGTAGTATAGACTCAGTGCTTCTGCATTCTGTTCCTTTTATATGAGAGATTTCAGAAGGCGCTCCTCTAATGTGGGCGCAACTACAGCCATTCATTTATTTATTTTAAAATGTTTCTTAATGTTTACTTATATCTGAGAGAGAGAGAGAGAGAGAGGGAGCGAGCGAGCAGGGCAGCGGCAGAGAGGGAGACACAGAATCCAAAACAGGCTCCAGGCTCTGAGCGGTCAGCACAGAGCCTGACCGCGAGATCCTGACCTGAGCCAAAGTCAGACGCTTAACCAGCTGGGCCACCGAGGTGCCCGACAGCCATTTAAAATGTGTACTTACGCGAATGGTTATCAAAATCTGTGCTATAAAACAGTACTTAGCACTTTGACGAATTCTTCAGTTTCACCCATATTAAAAGAAGTACCGTCACTGTAAATCGGTAACTGCACCTACAAATCTACAGAAACGGGCCTGTCGGTGGTACGTATCCAGCTACTGGGCCGCGGCGCCTCCCTGTGAGCGGCTGCACAGACACATCGAGAGCTCCCACAGCTCCCGGGGCCACACAGGGAGCAGCCCCCATCCAGTCCAGGTGGACGGGCACAGCCCCGTGTCTCTTCGGCATGGCCCGTGGGCCTGGTCTGCTGTTTGCCCCACGTTGGTCTTAAATTATTCTCGTGGGAAACGCACACAGTGTCACGTTCGTATAGCTACCACGTTTCTCTCCCCTGCTCTGCCTCTCTTCCTGCTGACGGGCTTCTAGTACTTTCTGCATGGTGGCCAGCCCACACACGATTAAGCGATGCTGTGTGCCATCTAGCTGGTTTCTGCGCACACTTTGGAAAAGCTGAATGCAAATTCAGGGAAGAGTATATTTATACAGAGAGTATATTTGGTCGGGTAAGCCCCCCTTACCCTCAATCAGTTAAGCCCCCCAATCTAAAGTTAGATTAAATGGGCTTAAAGCATAGAATTTAAAAGTATGCTAAAAGGGAAACTCAACTCAAAATAGGTACCCACTTTACATCACAACGTGGGGCCCTGTTTCTAATCTGTGTGTGTGGGGGGGAGTTGACGAGGGTTCCCCCCTTCGACAGACTTCTCTTCGTGAGGAAGAGACGGACGAGCCGACATTCCCACGTCTGAGAACAATGAGGGGAGGCAGCCTCGTGGCGGAGAACCAGCTCTCCGCCAAGCCCCGGCTTCTGTCCCAGGCCTGCCGATTACTGGTGCTATCCACAGTCCTGTGACCAACCTCAGTTTCCCCACCTGTTCCCAGCAAGAACAGCTTCAGAAGTTTGTGCAGCTTTCTTTAATAAACTGTTTCAGGGGCGCCTGGGGGGCTCAGTCAGTTAGCATCCAACTTTGACTCAGATCATGATCTCATGGTTCGTGGGTTCGAGCCCCTCATCAGGCTCTGTGCTGACAGCTCAGAGCCTGGAGCCTGCTTCAGATTCTGTGCCTGCCTCTCTCTCTGTCCCTCCCCTGCTCGTCGTCTGTCTCTCTCCCTCTCTCTAAGATAAATAAACATTAGAAACAGGCCCAAGGAGGGGCGCCTAGGTGGCTCAGTCTATTAAGTGTTCAACTCTTGGTTTCAGCTCAGGTCAGGATCTCATGGTTGGTGAGTTTGAACCCCACGTCGGGCTCTGCGCTGACAGTGCGGAGCCTACTTGGGATTCTCTGTCTCCCTCTCTGCCCCTCCCCTGCTCATGCTCACTCTCTCTCAAAATAAATAATAAAAATAAAACTTAAAGAAAATTAAAACAATACAAAACTGTTTTAGTACCTGACCCTGGTCTCCATGTCAATCAATTGCCCAGGGCGACGTGGTGAAGTTTCCTGACGGGCACAGGTGAGCACCTCCCACCTCGCCCATGGCCGTCTCCACCTAAACTGGCCTTCCCTTTAGAGACAGGTATGACTTGTAAGTGGCTGTGCTGGAACACAGTGCCCCTACCTTCACGTTTGTACTTAACAATTGTGAAAGCGGCGCTGCTTCTGAGAAGGCCGACTAGCGTTAGGGCGCCACTACCAGACCCCTCTCCAGTCCCAGCTGGATTGGGCTCATGGAACATTCCTGAACCACGGTCCCCATGGCAACGAGCAACGTATTTTTAGCCAAAGCAGCTCCTTCTCGTTCTCCGAAAGAATCTCCGGACGGCACTGCCCCGTCAGGGCTCATGCACACAAAACACTTCTCATCTCCTCCTTCGTTGCTAGTTTCCCTAAAATATTTTCTACATAATTGGTTCTTTTTAAAAAGACAAATTATTCAGCCGAAAGTGAGTGGTGAGTCACCGCTTATAGGCACGCAGGGTTTGCTTCCCAAACCAGTGCTCGCTGGGTCTTGAAATGATGGGTCGGGGAGGAAGACGGAGCTGCTTCTAGGAGAGTGAAGATGGCCTAGGACGGGGGCAGGGGCTCCGGGAGGACACAAACTTGCCGGCTGTAGCTGGCCTTACGGTTTAAAATCCTCGCCACAGAAAGACTACTCTTCTCCCCGATGCTCCCGAGGGCCGGGCCGCAGAGCCCGAGCGGTGGGGGGGGGGACAAAGCAGCGGGCGTGTAAGTACAGCCAGGCTCCTCCCTGGGCACGTGGGGCTCGGACAGGCCCCTCCCCCGGCCCTGCCCAGCGTGGCCTCCAGGACAAACAGGGGCTCCTCAGAGGGAAACACTCAGCTCATCGTTTGGTGGATCCTCTGCACAGAACAAGTATTTTAACCCAAGCGTCTTTCTCCACTTCCGGTAAAATGCTCCCTTTGCACGTGTGAGTGGGTGTGCACTCAGAGGAGCTGACACGCACTCAGCGCCGCGCACCCCCGTGTCTGCTCCTGGCAGGCAGGCAGGCAGCCCCCACCTCCCGGGGCTCGGGCCCCACGTGTCGGGAACTGGATGAGCTCGCACAGCGAACGGGCAGAACCTGGGCCTGAACTCAGATGCCCTGAGCCCACATTACGCCTGTTTCTGGATAAGAGACATGAAGGGCCCTGGGCTCCAAGGGAGAAACGGTCAGAAATGGCCTGAACCCCTCAAAACAGGCAGGAAGACCGGGGCAGACGTGGTGCTTCCATGCTGGCAGCGCTGATGTCTGGGAGGGGAGAGGGCATCTCCCGAGTGCGCGGCGGACACAGCGTCAGGACCGTCCTGGTGGCGGCCGAAGGGTGCAAGGGCAGGCCCCCCACCCGCCGGAGCCTCTTGGGGACGGGTGCCCGTGGATGGCCATGGCCCGTACAACTCATGCTTACAGAGCACTTTCTGTGTGTCAAATGCCTTCCCGTGCATTTACCGAGCAGGGTTTTCTGTGCCCGACCGACGTGGGTCAGCGCCCCGGGCTCTCTGCTGCGCACACAGGCGGACGTGGGGCGGGCCCCGAGCTCCCGCCTGACGTGGAGGCTCCCACATCTAGTAGTTTCTCTGACCACCTGTCCTGGCAGCTCTCTGGAGACTCTGATAGTTTTCTAGGGAAGCTAAATGCGCTGTCCTCGGGGACACTCTAGAATGTTCCATGTTCACCAAGAGAAAAATGCCCAGAGCAAGTACCAGTGAGCGGCTGAGGTCTGCCTCCCCCCAGGGCCAGCAGAGACAGGCACTCCCCATGCTCCCCAAGGGGTGGGCCCTCCCCCAGAGCAGACCCCCCGCAGGTGCTGGCTCTCCAGCTGTCTGCAAAGAAGGTTCCTCAGGGGGCAGCGGATGGGCCCCTTTCCTTTTCTTCTCTCAAATACTATTTAGGTAAAGGGGCGTGGCTTGTGGTTCTCAGAGACGTACGTAGGATTCGCTCTGGTTTTTGGGTACTTTAAATCCCCGGGGATGGAAAGAACATCCGGTAACCAGGTTCCAGTGCGTGGTGGGGAAGTTACAGTAACAAATAAACAGACGTTCGTAGTTCGATAAAATCCCGGTCCCTACAAATCCGACCTTCCACTGCGCAGGACGCTGGCCTTTCAGTGCCTGCGCTCCCGGATCTAAGAAGCTGAGCTTCCTTCACACATCTCTCTCTTTATCTTTAGCATCTAGCTAAGTGGGGATCGGCGGGTTGCTGAATGGATGTTTGTGGAAGGGAAAATTCCCAGATCGGGCCTGTTGGTCTCGCTGCCCAGCGTTCAGTCACTTTGCCATGTTGGTTACGACCGGGTCTCAAACACGCCATCTAACTGAAAGACTGACGAGCCCGCGGGAGCCGGAGCAATCCTGCAAGCTCAGCGGCTAGTCCTTTGCAAAGGTTTTCCTCCCAAGCAGGTTGTGACTCAAGCCTTGCCGTCTGCACACAGGGAGGTGACGTCACCGACCGCTCGCGCCCTGCCACGGATCACGTGCGTTCCACGACCCTCCGTGTTTCCCCCCCGAGTGGCGGCTGGGCCACTTGGAGAGGACTCCCAGATGGACGGGAGCTGCCTTCAGTGATTTATTTCCAAGGTTAGCTCCTTGGAGAGCTCATGGAATTCAGCGAGCCCAGCAGATTTTCCAGAGGAGACGTGAGCTTGCTTCTCCTTTATCTGCTGGGCTTCAACACATCACGAGCGGGACACATGGTCAGCCAAGGAAGTCCCAACACTGTGTGCTGTCGGGCATCTTCCCGCCACCCCTTGACGGAATGCAGAACAGAGAAAGGGCAGTCGGGGTCCTGGAGGGGGGAGGTCCCGAGGTCCGGCTTGGTGCCGCCTCTCGTGGGGCCGTGAAACCTGTAGGTGGAAATGCTGGGACTCAGGTTGTGGCCCTCGGGATCCTCCAAGAATTCCGCACAGGTGCTCACCATCCCCAAAAACACACCTCTGCTTCACCGTCCTTCCCCCGCAGGCCCAGGCTCAGCCTGGGTGGGGTGGGGGAGGGGGCCCATGCTTCCGGACGCGATGACTCAGGGTCCCGACACTGAATGGGACCAGTCAGCTCCCTCTGAACCAGCTTAACCAAAACACACTTGGAGGGGAATTCTGTGACCTCCCCGGGCTCACAGCCCAGGTGTTTACTTCCAAAAATTCATAGCAGGCAAAGACAAGTGATGCAGAAATGAACAGCTTTGTGTAAGTGTGTTCGATGTGAAAATTTTCAAAAACATTTTTGCTAGTAATAAAAAAAAATCATGACTTCCTAGAAACAAAAATAAAGAGAGAGTTTCATAAATTCAATATCCTTCTTGTCCCGCTATCCCCAGCCTGGGCAACAATTCCGGTGGCAGTTGGATGAGAATATGCCCCATGAATGTTTAAGGGATGATTATAAATAAACATTAAGACAAAACTGTAATTTCCTTTATGGACCAATGTCTCAACCCTTAACCCCTTTAACTCAGACTGGCGTTTCCTCCTCTGTGCCTCTGTTTTAAGGCACATAGCATTTCTGGAATGCAAACGCAGTTTCTCAGATTAAATTGGGCAGCTGCTTTTCAGAGAAAGGAAGAAAATCAATGCAGAATTTTTAAATGCTATAATCTTGATCTTGGCAACTGGCCCTCACGAATTGTCTACTCCAGGGGAAGAGGGAGGGAAAAAAAGCAGAAGCACCTGTTCCCACAATGAGGACGTGGTGAAACAGCACCAGATGATCCCAGGGCCCGTGACCGCCCACCGCTGGCTCGGCCCCGATGCCCCATGGAACCAGCCTTCAGAAGCAGTATTACCTCGATCCCCACCAGCTCCAGGGGCAGATTAGGCGAGTGCCTGGTGTCCCTGAGAACGTGATGGGGACGGAGACCCGCTGCACGCAGGCTGGGGTCTGTGCTCAGTCCCTGGCCCCTGCGGCGAGCGGCATGGCCCCTGGAGTTGCGCTCCAGTGGGGAACCTGACCGGTTGTGCCGTCAGAGGGACAGGACAGGCTGTCCGTGAGGGACTGTAAACACCGTGATCGGGTCTCCTGTTTCTTCTGCGTCTGCTCCTCCCCTTCCTCATCCTGTGTTACCGTGACTCACAGGCAAGGCTGCCAGCCTGGCTGATGGTGGTCACACCCAGTGGGGGGGGGGGGTCCCACGTATCAGGCATGCAATCAATGGATAACTAAACTAAGCTCTTATTCTACTAATTACTAAAAAGTTAAATTTAGTGATTTTCAGCCTTTAAAATTTTTTTTAAAAATTTTATTTAGGGCTTAAACACCATGATTCTAATCCTGTGTGAGACAGACTCAGGGGTATTTTTACTCCCGGCCTGTAACAGCTCCAGGACAGCTCCCTGCAGTGATTTACACACAAACAGCAAGTATTTCCTGGGCTTTGGGAACAGTGTCCTTTGCTGAGCGTCCTGTGGTTTACAGGTTCCCTTTTAGATGTATGGAGAGCGGCTGCTTTGCTCCTCGTGGTGAGCGGGGCCACCCTGGCTCCCTGCAGAGGAGACGACACAGGCCTCGGAGCCCCAAACGTGGCAGCCCGCGGAGCCAGGGCCGACTGGCGCTCATCAGAGTCGTTCACGACTCCTCTGCCCGGACATGCAAGAAGCCGCTGTTCCTTTCTTGGCTGACTGTTGTCCTTTATTTTAAAGACTAATGAATAGTTTTTAAAAAATGTTTTTTAATTTTTTTATTTCATTTTTTTAAATGTTTTTATTTATTTTTGAGAGAGAGAGAGAGACAGTGTGAGCAGGGGAGGGTCAGAGAGAGAGGGAGACACAGAATCTGAAGCAGGCTCCAGGCTCTGAGCTAGCTGTCAGCACAGAGCCTGACGTGGGGCTCAAACTCACAAATTATGAGATTGTGACCTGAGCCGAAGTCAGACACTTAACTCACTGAGCCCCCCAGAAACCCCTAAAAAGCTTTTTAATAACCATTAAGTTTCTTTTTTCCTGGTGGGTACCAAGTTTAAAGCTGTTTCTGAGTAGAAACACACCATGATAAGAAAAATACTTCAAATGATTAACGTTAGTTTTTCTTCAGCGTAGTGTGGGAGGCAGGTCACTCTCTGTTCTTGATCTCATAGGAAGATCATGTACTCATGCTCTCGTTAAACACTGAGGTCCTGAGGCTGGAGGGTTCTCTGGGCTTGAGGGAGGCACCAGCCACAAAGCAGCCCCCCAGTGGGAAACCACCCCCCAGGCTCCTTCCACCATGAGACTTCACACTTCTCACCACAGGGCGCCTGGGCGGCTCCGACTTTGGCTCAGGTCATGATCTCGTGGTTCATGGGTTCCAGGCCCAAATCAGGTTCTGTGCTGAGAGCTCGGAGCTGCAGCCTGCTTGGGATTCTGTGTCTGCTTCTCTCCCTGCCCCTCCCCTGCTTGTGCTCAGTTTCTCTTTTTCTATCTCTCTCCCAGAAATTAAAAAAAAAAACAGATGACTTCCCACCAAGTTCAGAGTTCTCTGCCTCATATGGTTCCACCCAAACTGGCCACACATGAAGCATCTACATTGGCTCCTTGTGTCTGAGAAAGCACACGGATGTTCACACACATGGCATAAACCTGCTAGGTTGCCCCATGAAAGTAATGAAGTCTCTTAATACATAAACTGTATTATGATTTTATTAGTTGTAGCAAGAACAATTTCTAATGCTTAATTCCAATCCAAACTAAAATCCAAACTAAAATCTAAAGGAGTCACAGGTCACTGATGACACAGAGGGGTAAAGTCTCTGCAGAGGACATCCTGTTCAATGTGCCCTGAAACCCACTAGCGAGTCGTGAAATGACCCCACGGGCAGTCCTACCGCAGCGGTCACTCTTACGGTCACGTGACCATGCTCGCTAAGTCCGATATCCCCTCCCCCCGTGCACGGTGTCCGTCCACCTATTTGTTCCCACCCCACAGCGCGGTCTGCTGCAGAGCTGAGAATCTTCTAGAAGGGCACGGAGCATACGTCTGGAATGTGTTCCGAGGCGGTGAGCAGGGAGTGGCCCCCGGCGCGGCGACGCAGACAGCACTGCGTTCTAACCGCCACGCATGCCGACGGACCAGGGCTCGGTGATTCCAGCCGCTGAACAGAGAGGGCGACTAGATAAAGTGATGGAGGCGCTGATCATCCCTACGCTGTCCGTCACTGCAATTAACAAATGCCTCAAATTAACATGCCCTCTACTGTACATCTGCACAGTGTTGTGTGTCACACATACGCCAGCGAAAACAAACAGATAAAATGGACTCTGAGCACATCCTTTCGACTCCACAAGTAATGGGGGGTCACCCAGTAGGCTGGGTTGTGGGAGTAGTACTTAAACCTTTTTTTTTTTTTTTTAAATTTCAGTAAACCTAAAGAAAACACTGCCACTCTGCCGTGGAGGGAGTGTCCCGGGAGGAGGCGCTGCCTATTTTCCGTCTGGGGAGGGAAGCACGACAGACTGAACTGGTTTGGAGAAAGCTCAGGAGGAGGACTCGCTCCGCGCTGATGCCCGCGGGCACACCAGCGCCACCTGTGCCGACAGCTGGTTTTCACCACACCCGTCTACACACACGGGGGCATTTTTCTCGCCATCTCTGTGGCCACAGACGGTTGTCTTCAGGAATTACTCTTTTGTGAGCTGTTGTCGTAAGAGCATATCACAAAGGGCAGGGTTCAGCGTCACGGACTCATCTTCCGTCAAACGTTTTCCGTAAATCAACGCAGCCCTCACCGTATCCACGGTCCCTGTACACTCAGTGCCGCACGTCCCCAGTACCTCGCGAGGCCGAAATCACAGAAACAAATAAACCTCTGTCCGAGACCCCGTGGGTGCAGGATGGGGGGTCAGCAGAGGCTGTGGGGGAGCCTCGGTTACACAAGTGGAGGCTGGGCAGACGCGCTGCCCCCGGGGACAGAGTGACAGCCGCAAGGGAACTTCTGGACAGCAGCAGTCTGCCCGGCGCTGGGGCAGGGGACACCCTGCGGCTCGGTGCCCACTCGTCTCCCGGGTTTAGAAACCTGTGGTCTGAGTCCAGCCATCTTCCCATTCCTCCCTCAGTCAAGAGTAACCACCACATTAAAACTAAGGCTCTTCATATTTATAGCAGAGACACCCTTATTTTACCCTAAACCTATGGTTTTCTAATATCTGGCTGTTTTCCATCTGTGATCACAAATAAAACTCACTCGGAATTTTCTTTCCTTGTATTGTCCTTGGCTGGTTTTGGTACCAAGAAAATACTATTCATAATATTGGCTAGCTTTTCCTTTTGTTGTATTTTCTGAAATATTTGTCTTCAGCTTTCCTTCTCTTTTATTTATAATATGATCTGACATTCCTCCCACCTTTCTCTGCCCCTCTTAGTCTCTCTGAGAAGACGGGAGGTGAGGTACTTGAGTGGCTCCGTCAGTTGTACAGCCACCTTCGGCTCGGGTCATGATCTTGCGGTTCATGAGTTCAAGCCCCGTGTCGGGCTCTGTGCTGACAGCTCAGAGCAGAGCCTGCTTCGGATTCTGTGTCTCCCTCTCTTTCTGCCCCTCCTCCATTCATGCTCTATCTCTGTCTGTCTCTCTCAAAAATAAATAAATGTTTAAAAAAAAAAAAAGAAGTCAGAGATCCAACTTTTTAATGATGGATCCATTTATGGGTAATTGAGTTTATTTGGTTTCTCAATTTATTCTTGAGCCAACTTAATTTTTTAAATTGTACTTTTTATCTAGATTTTAAAATTTGGTATCATGAAATTTCTCACTGTATTATATTAGAATTTTTAAAAATACCGACTTTTAAACTTTTCCTGATTTATCTGGATCAGCTCTGACAGAAGTTTTTCTACTTTCAAGCAAATAGCCATTTCTGCTTTCCATTTTGATTTAATTTTTCTTTGATCTTGATCATTTTCGATTCAGTGCAGCACCGTGTCCCTTTTCCTCGCTCATTTTGCTCTTTATTTAACTCATTTACTTTTCATTATCCTTGTCATTTTTCAATAAATGCATCTATGGAGTTTTTAAATTACAATCTAAGTACCATTTTTAGTTGTGCCCACAAACGCTGATATTAGTGTGTTTGATATTATTTACTCCAAGTGTTTCATAATATTCATTGTGGTTTCATCAAGGCATGAGTTACAGACCATTTCCTTCCGGCATCTGATTGTTTCTAAATGTACAGATGTTTGTCCCCGTTATGGTTTCTAATTTAATTGCATTATATTTAAAGCAAGTAGCGGCATCATATTCATTCTTTAAAATTTCTGTGGTTGATTTCTGTAAATGTTCCACGTGTGCTTGAAAATGTTTCTTCTTCATGTGCTGAGACAGAGTTACATTACCTCTGTCGCTGTGTTGTTCGGATAATTTATATCCTCATTATTTTTATTTTGGTCAGCTGGAGCTGCTTGTTTCTAGAAAATATATATTCATATCTATGAATGTAGACTTGTCAATTTATTTTTTCTTGCTTTTTTCTTGACATTTTTGCAATATTTCAAGTATAATGAAAGGTTGAGTTTTTGTATATCTGACACTAGTATTATTTCACAATAAGTAATTTTCTACCTAGACATGAAAGTTTTAATGGGGGTGGGGGGCGGGGGGCTCCAAGGGGGCTCAGTCAGTTGAGTGTCGGACTCTTGATTTTGGCTCCGGTCATGATCTCATGGTTTGTGAGTTCGAGCTCCATACTGGGCTCTGCGCGGAGAGTGCGAGGCCAGGTTGAGATTCTCAATCTCTCTCTGCCGTCCCTCCCTCCACTCTCTCTCTCAAAATAAATTAATAAACTTTAAAAAAGGGACGTTTAAATGGGAAGCCATTTCTCTTCAATACTTGGGAGCTCTAATTTAACCCTCTAGCAGGCCTCCATCATGGGTCTGAGCCCTGTACCTGGGGAGACTGAATTTCTAGCCGATGGTAAGAGTTGAACTGCAGGCCGTTCAGGCTGGCATTCTGGCCTTTGCCGGCCGTGGCGGCGGGTTTTGTCTGGTGATGGAGGACATGTCCTGGTTAGCTCCCGGCCACTGCTCTCTGGCCACTGCTTCCTTGTCATTTCTGGGAACCTTGTCTCCTGGGATTCCTGGTCGGCATAGTACGCATCTGTAAATGTCTCCTCCTCATCTCTTGATCTCTGCTCGTGTTTTCCATTTCCTGTATTTCCTGTGCTATATTCTGGTCAACGATTCAGAATTTCTTCCCCAGACAGGCGGAGGGTCCGATCTAGGGCTGACCCTGCCTAGAGCATTATCTTTAAGTTTCAGTGACTATATTTTTAAAGTATTTGACCTCCTCTCTTCTCGCGAACATCTGCTCTTGATTCCTGCCTTTTCCCTCGTCATTCGATGGATGGGTGGTCATCCTTTCTTCTACTTCTGTGTGGCTTCTAACCGGACGTATTCTACACCATCCTGTGCCTGTTCTGTCACTTGAGGGCACGTGCAGTGCATCCCGTCCGTTTCCGGTTGGTGGGTCTGCCCCCGCCTCCCTGCCTCTTCCTCCGGGGTCCCTCGACCGACAGGCTGCCTCCCGCTGTGGTGGCCACGAGCTGTTGGATGAGGCCAAGGATGCCCGGCGTTCAGCGGGGAGGCCAGGCACATGCTGACCCTGTCTGGAGGAGCCTGCCTCAGTTGTGTCTGCTGTGTTCTCTACCGGAGTCGGACACCGGGTCTGAGCTGGCACCTTGGCTCACATCCGGGCTCCCTCCCAGGCACTGAGCTTCCAGCTGAGTCCCTGTGCCTTGTACTTCAGGAGTCCCGTGGCCTCGTGCCCCACAGTTAGCACACTGGGGCATTACGGTCCATCGGTTCATGGAGACTCTTAACTCCACTCAGTAGTCCACAAAGGCCACCTCCTGACATGGGGCAGGAGCCCCAGCTTGCCGTCTACACGGCCCCTGTGTTCAGGTGATACTTCCGGCATAGAAACATCCCCCTTGGGTGCCCGCAGGGCACATCTACAGCTTGCTGGGTCCCAGCAGGGACACGCCCATGTGCCAGCGTCACCACGCTTGGGAGAGAGCCGTGAGCGCTGTCCCCAGCAGATGCTTCTCCCTCCCTCTGCTCCAGCTCAATTTACCAGACAGGCTCACTGGTTCCAATACTGCCTGGAAACCCAGTTAGCGTTCTGACCCTGATGAAGTGTCCAGGGGATGACGGCCGGATGGTTAACACAAGGCCACGTCCCCACCTCGCAGGGAACAGGCTCCCCTCGGCCTCCGTGGACGGGGGCCAGGGCCGCGCCGCCACAGTCTTCACTACATGTGCACGACAAGCGCTCACCAGCGTCGCTTCCAAGACTGAATTCACAGTGTCATCACGTCCGAAGCTATGTGGTCATGTATAATTTATATTGCCTTGTTCAGCGCCAAAATGTAATTAAAAACTTAAAGTACCTTATCTTTCAAAATGCTGTACAAGACTATGGAAACAGTATGGACATCCCTCAAATTACTAAAAATGACCGCAGGATCCAGCAATCTCGCTTCTGGGCGTTCGTTCACAGGACCTGGAAACAGGATCCCAGAGAGACACCTGCATCCCGTGTTTACTAAGAACTGAACATTTAAACACGATTTTAATGTTTGTTTATTTTTTGAAGGAGAGAGAGACAGAGTGCAAGCAGGGGAGGGGCAGAGAGAGAGGGAGACACTGACTAGGAAGCAGGCTCCAGGCTCCGAGCAGTCAGCACGGAGCCCCATGCAGGGCTTGCACTCACAGACCATGAGATCATGACCTGAGCCGAAATCAGACGCTTAACTGACTGGTCCACGCAGGTGTCCCAACATCTAAATACTTTTTAAATGTGGTAAACTACACGTCACATTAAATTTACCACCTCGCCCATTTTGAAGCATCCAGTTCAGTGGCGTTAAGTTACAGTCGTGGTGTTGTGAGACCATCACCACCATCCGCCTCTGGGACCTTCCCATCTTCCCAAGCTGAAGCTCTGTCCCCACCGGACCTCCCCCAGCCCCACACCTGGCCCAGGGCTCACTGTCTCTGCCCTGTCTCTGCTCCTGGCACCGCTGTGCGCGAATCCTGTGTGCGAGACAGTGCTGGTCTCGCTGGCACCGAGTCCTCAGGTCCATTCCGGCTACAGTAGGTGTCAGAGTTTCCTCCCTTTTTGAGGCTGGGTAATATTCTCCCATGTGGATATAAAGAACTGACCATTTTACTTTTCATTATTTCCCTTGGGAATCACGAGCACCCTCTGTCTCAGCTGTCCGTATGCTCCGGTTGGAGGAAAACGATGTAAGTATCTAATAAGGCCCCAAACACTAACAGGTCCTCAGTACCTATGTGTTAGTAAAATTATGGTCTCCTTTAAGTTAGGAATTAGAACACAGAGAAAAGAAAAGCCCTTGCTCGGCTTTAACATACCTCTACCTGTGTCAGACAATCAGCCTATGTACAGCTAAATGCCCACAGTTCTCTAAATTTGCCCAGAAGGGGGAAATACTTACAGGCTATGTTGTATTTCCTCTCTAGGGGCTTCTGGGCACCTGTCACCCCCTGACATGCACATGGGATGATGCTGCCATAAACCATATCCTTAAACAGGAAAATCTCCGTCCATTTGGCTACTGAATGTGGTTATTAATTGTCTAGCTATTATTTTTGTTGACCTCACTGAAATCATGGTGTTTACAATATTTTCCAACATTTCTTGGTCATTTCAGGGGAGTTTGGATGCGTTAGATTCTTGCCCTCTGGACTCCCGCTCTGGGGAGGACCGCAGGTCTGACTTTCGAGGAGATTAACTTAGGATCACCGACAATTGCGCAACAACCAGAAGCAGCTCCGATGGCCTGGTGCCCGCTCCTGCCGCCAGCTCTGCCCACCTTCCCTGCGCCCACCTGCCCTCTGGGCATCGCACGCCCGCGGGGCCGGTGGGGCGCTTTCTACAAGAGATCCACAGGGAGAAGGCACAGGTGTGGTGAAAAAGGCAGGTCCCAGCCCTCACTCACCCCGAGGTGGGGGTCCCCCGGGATGGGCACCCCCAGGAGCTCTGCCTCATGTACGGACACCCCTGGGAGAGGAAGTGGTAGAATGGGCCTCTTTCCATGAAAACATTAAATCTCTGCTGATCAAACTAAAAAATACCTGTTATACCACCAACCTGCCACTTTGGCATTGGCTGTGAACATTTATCGATGTGCTCACTGTCCCCCAAAAGACATAATGAATCTACATTGTTAGGGTTGTCGTCCCAAACATTTCATCTTTTTTGGTGTCTCAAACTCTTGCCAGGAGGGTCACTGGTTTTGATGTGCTACGAGGCTGCCGTAGTCACCCACACGCTTAGGCAATTTCCAGCTCGCCCTAGAGACAGGGGTCTGCTCACCCGTGACCACAGGAGCCACAGCAAAGCCACCACATTCTTTAACATGTGCAGGCGCACAAGCTTTCCCTGACATCGGTTCAGGGACCACGTGACCTCTGGGATTCTCCGTAACGGCACTACTCCGTGTTACAACAAGCTCTCTCACTTTCTTGTCTTATAAAATATACAATAGTACATTCAGCTAGCATTATCCGGAAATGAGACCTTCCTCAAAAGAGACCTTACTTATCACATGAATAAAGCAAATACTTTAAATCAAGGAATCAAAAAATTCAGAATTCAAAATCTTTGTATCTACAAAAAGAGGAAAGATCTTCTTAACAGCCAGAAGTGAGCTAATAAAGCTAGAAGAAATGGTTCGAGTAGAACAATCACCATTTTCCAAAACCTGTGTAAGAACCGAATGAGGCCAGGACCTGCGCGGACGCGCACGGGGAGTAAACTGTGTCCGCATCGTCGTTTACTGATTGAAGATGGGGGGACACGCCCGTGTGATGGAGAGATCAGTCACTCACACGCTGATGAGGAAACTTATCATCAGGTCTAGTGAAACCACGTGCCACCATGTGCCTCAAAATAGGACGTGATATGAGGGACACCATGTCCCCCAAAGAAGTCTTCTTGCCAAGCGGCTTAACGTGAATCTACCCCCAACACACTGTCCATCCGTGGGCCACTCTGGTTCCTTTTCCTTCCCATCTGCCTCCCCATCCGAGAGCGAGAGCAGTGTCCATGCAGATGCCTCAGGGGCCTCTCCCTGTCCTCTCCAGCCTCCTTGTGGGCCTGGTGGCCCTGCGGGTCTACACTCTGCTCCAGGACCTTTCCGGCTCCCTAGCAGCCCGTCTCTTTGTCCCCACGGCCGTCACCACCAGCCTCCGTCATGCTCCTTGGCGTGGGACATGCCCGCATCCTCCGTAGGTGCCCTCGCCCCACAAACTTACAAGTCGCCTCCTCCAGGAGGCCATGCTTCACAAGCTCTGGGGGGCTGGCTCTGTCCATGGTCCCGAGTGCTGGGCGAGTCCAGGGCCTGTTCCCTCTGGGGCACCTCGGGGGCCCTGCCTGGTGCCTGGAGGGTCACTGATCTGTGTGCTCTGGGGGCCACCCCACCCCTGCAGTGTGCTACATCATTCCGGTTCCTGGAAGGGTGTGCTGTCAGGGATGGAACAGCCCCAGCATGGCATTTCACAGACTCTGACGGGCTCGCTCCGCCGTCCAGCAGCTCATCTCACGTGGTCACGTCTGCTGACTCAGCACGGCCACTCGCCTGACTCCCCGACAGCCCGGTGTGCACCCAGTGCCTCGGCTTTCCTCACATGTGAGCACATTTCTGAGCTGAACTGTTTCTTCAGCTTTTCCCCAACTGACAAGAGAACATGTGCCCCCATAGCTCTGACCACTGCATATTTCCTGAGTCCCCTGGAAACTTAGCAAGCACTGACTGTACACCCTGCAACCTGGGGCAGTGAGCACACACCAGCCGATACCTGCCACCCTCCCGGCCACAGGTGGGTCAGGCCCTCAAAGCCCCCCGAACACCGGGGTGTCCCTCTCACCACCCGCCCTTTCCTCCCAGAGAAAGTCTTTTTCTTTTCTTTTTTTTTTTATAGTAGTTTATTGTCAAATTGGTTTCCATGTAACACCCAGTGCTTCTCCCCACAAGTGTCCCCCACCATGACCATCACACTTTTCTGCCTTCAAGGAATCGACATGAATTTGCCTTACACCTGTAAAGACAGAAATGGGGTTTCTCTGGAATTATTTGATCAACGCTCAGTCACAGACATCACTATTTTTCTTTCTAAACACTCACACCCCGTGTCCTTGCAAGTCTGGTTGTAGAACTCTGCCTGCACTAACTGCGGATTGCACCAGAACATAACTGATGGCTGGCATCCATTCCTTTCCCGTCGAAAACCAGAAGGGTATTTCCTACCCCAGGTCTTTTCTATTTTCCAGAACTTCTCGAGAATTACTGCCAGTGCGTTAGCGATCATACACGCCAGCGCCTTCGCTTCCCTGGGCCGGAGTTCATCCGGGACTGCAAATTTAAACTAATTTAGTGCAATTATGTTCTCGCCCATCTCAGACTTCATTGCTCTCCTCAAATATGTGTGCTACCCTTCTTGTCAGAAGATCACTCTTCTTGACAGAGGAAACAGATTTAAGTAGATTTGAAGAGATGAGCTTCCTCTCTGCTGTCCCTCAGCAAGAGCAGCAGGACAGACGTCTCTGTCCCCTGTGTCAGGTTCCCTATGTCAGCAGGGGGTCCTGCTGGAGCCTCATCTTTGTGCACCCCTGTGGTTCTAGCCTCTCTGGTCTCTGTGTCAGGTGTGCGGGCGGGTCTGCCCACAGATCGTCTCCAGGAAAGTCCCAGCCGCTGTCATGGTGCTGGTGTTGAGCACTGAGCAGGAGGTCTCCGGGGGAGCCTGCATGTGGGTGGGCCATGGGCTGAAGGGGCCTGTGGCCACGGGGCTGTGTATGTCCGTGAAACTACCCCTCAGCTGTCGCCGCCCATGATTCTGACCTTGAATCCTGGGAAAGAAAGGGCATAGGAAAAGCAAAAAGAGGCACGTTCCATCCCACTCGTGGGGAAAGGTATCAGGACGTGACGGGAGAGCGCTCAGTGCCCTGTGTCAGGAGCGCCATGTGGCTTGGGGCGCGGGGCTCCACCGGGCCCACCCGAGGGGGGGGGGAGCAGCGTCCTCCTCGGCCTCAGCTGACACCGTGCCGGTGGCCTTGGGAGATCCATGGTTTGCCGCTGGAGCTAGAGAAAGCTTGCTTCCTATAGATGGGATGTCTCTCTGCCCATGTGGCCTTGTGACCTCGGGAAACCCATCAAACCTCAGCTCTGCCACCTGAAAAAACACGGGGGGCTCCTACTCACCCTGTCAGGGTGTTCAGATGACAACGAATGCAACCTCACCCTCAGCTCCTGGCACATAGTAGGGGTTCAGTAAACGCCAGCCATAAGTGCTAATATTTTTAGATGCCACTTTTATTGTAGGTACTAAATACATATGCTTGCTCCTCGGTCAGCATTAACCTCCATTCTGCCTTTTTAGTGTCCTCAGTCTATGGAAATACACTTTTCATAGTACTTGCTGCTCTAACAGGTGACGTTTTACCCACTCAGCGGGATGCTGTGGCATCATGGGAAGGTGGAGAGTATAGCATGAAACTGATCCTTTCTTTTTAAGCTTCATTGACTTCATATTGATGCTGTGTAGACGGCTCAGGTGCTCTTATTCTGGGAGTCATAGAATTTGACGTTGATTGATGAACTGCAGTCAAAACTATATTCTAAACACAGCGGCCAGATGCTAACACGTGCATGGCACAGACATGTATTTTCTGTTTAGAGAGCACCAGATACAAACTCCAAGAGGAGGGAATGGCAGGCTGTGTCCTCTGATGGTCACACACCGTATCACGTGGCATGAACGCACTCTCTCCCAGGGAGAAGGAACCAGGTTCCCTGCTTATGAGCCACAGCATTCAAACGTCTACAATGCACACTTTGTTATTCTGCCATTTTTGTCTCACCACCTTTTGGAGGGGCTGACATTTTCCCTCGTGTGCTCTCCTGAGCTGAACACCGTAGGAGACCACACCCTCCCTTCTCGGGGGACTGATCACCCGAAGGAAAAGGATATTTCCCTTTGGGAGCTGACTGGGGCTGGCCCTAGAGCAGCCACTCAACTCACTAAAACCAAGACAGCAAAGTTCTCTGCTGCTGACAAGGAGAACACCCAGCACGGAGCTGTGTGGACAGTGTGGGCAGCTGTAGATCCGCACGTGTGGGAGGCTTCGATCGAGGGGGATGCGGGAGGGCCCTATTGACCCGATGAACAAAGAACCAAAGCAAGCGAGTGATATTTGGGAAACAGCAAGTGGTGTAAGTCGGTTAAAATAAAGGCTGTTTTGGCAGAGGAGAATGCAGCTGGAATGACAGATCGAGCCCAGAAAGAGTGGGGTTCTGGGTTCAAGGCAAAGGTACTAGCTAAATATAGAGCTTCATCATTTTTATATGTTCAGGATATACTACCAATATCTTACGTGGTTCTGAGTAGGGAAGTAGTAGCACGAAGTTGTAGCTCAGGACATTTTACACAGAACAAACTGGAATGAGAAGAAATTCAAAATGGCAAATGGATTGGGATGCTTGCATGTGATGGAAGGGGGAAATGATCTTAAAAAAACTACCTGAAATAGGTTTATTTTTTCAAGTTAATTTACTTAAAACACTGTGAAAGGAGACTTAACTCACTGAATTTGGAGCCTGACAGGGAGAGGGCAGTCCACATGACCATCCATCGCGCTATGTGACTAGAAAAATAATTACTTTTTCAAAAAATCCTAGAATAAAATCCATTCACTGTATTTTTAAAAATGACCTGAGAATGTTCTAGAATTTAATAGTTTTCAGGTTTCACACCATTTAAAGGGAGCTGACAGAACTTTTTAACACCATATAACTTCACGAATGACTTAGTCATACATGCCGGAGACCCATTTCTTCAATACCCAGCAGCGGAGACCTTACACAATAATTGGCCACCCATCATCACTGTTGCTAAAGCAAGACTTCACGTGGAATATGGTGCACACGGCTGCATGACTGGAGAGGCTTCGGTGGTCGGTGGAGCAGGAGCTGGATTGTCCCGCTAATGAGGTCACAGTCATCTTAGGGGCGTCTGATTCTGCACTGCCTGCCCCTGGACTCAGCCAAACATGGACCCCTCCCCCCGAACTCACGATGATCTCAGACACTGCATTCTCTACTTCACGACAGATGCATGTGAGTGGCAGCTACGCCCTGACAATGTAATATTTGGTGAGAGCAAAGGCTCCTGGTGCTCTAGCTCATGGGCTGCGAACCTCTGAATTCTTGCCAGGAGGGACGAGGCAGTAATTGAATCCTTCAAATGCATTAGCTGCATGTGGGTGGACCTCGATCGATTCCTCTGAACCCACTCCAGGACCCCCAGGGGTCTGTTCAAAGGCCTCGTGGGTTCCTCGGTGCAGATCGCTGCCAAGTGCACGCGGTGGGCGGCTGCCCCACTGAGCGAGGGGAGGTGGGCCACCGAGCCAACATCATTTCTGCTCTGTTTCATCCACCCGGCATCTCTTTCCTCGTCTCCTGCTGTCTCCCTCTCTCCGCCTCCCCGCCTCCCTTCCGATGATCTCTATGCTTGTATACCTGTAGTTTATCTACTGCACTGACCCTGGCCCAGGGACCATGTTCTAAGCGTTCACAGCAGAAGGACAGAAGGACATGAAGTCAGAGGCAAGTTGTGCTCAACTGTCTGCACCCCGGGTTTCTGTGCCAGCACGAGGGCAGTGATGATCATGCCTGCTGCGGGGCTGTGCAAGAACGGAGGGAGGACAGGTCCACAGAGCGTCTGCACCGAGCAGGCGACAGGTATGACGTGAATGTCTCTCCCCTGCTCCTCCCGGGGTTCCGCAGTTGAAGTGACATCATGGCGTGAGAGTGGGGTGGGGACAAGATCTCCTGCGGCATAAACTGCACGGACCTCTCCAGTGGAAGCCGCAGCGCCGGTGGCCCCTGGAGCCCTGCGGCATCAGAGCCACATGCTCTCGAAGCAAGGCAACCTATTGCTTGGAACAAAAGTACAAGCTTTATAACTCAGGGAGCAGTGGCACTAACAGGCTCTGTTCAGGATGGATTCGTGTTCACGCTTTGGAACAAATACCTGAAGAGAGACAGGACACGCGGAAAGCACTAGTGCTGCCTGTTTGCAGAACAAAACCCGACTCCCAGAAATGCCAGAGACGCTCATCATATGCATGCGTCTGGCGGGGACGCTGCCAAGTTTTCCCTCTGACACTTACTAAGCTGCCCGACAGGTGCCTGGCTTAACGGCAGTGCTGTTTGTCCCCCTGTCCACATTTTCACAGGGGGCGGGGGATGGAGATGATCTTTTTCACCTTGGGAAGAGCATTCAGTGTTACTGGAGCTCCACTTCCTCATCCACAGAACACCAGTCACAGAACCTGACGCCGCGACCTCACAGGAGGACCACCATTAGGAGAGAGCACGCTATGCCACACAAATGCAGTGTCCGGCATGGCACCCCTGCCCTGCAGGTGCGTGAAACCACACGGGCATGAAGCACAGACTCATCAGCGTCAGTGAAGGCCGTGATAGGAACCCAGGAGAGGTCATGCCTGGTCAAGTGGGTAACCGTCGTGCATTTACCACGGCGTGGAGGGAAGATCAGGGTACAATATGGCTGATGTTCAAAGGGAGCATTTGAACTAATTTGAAAAGAACTAATCTGGCTTCCATTATGCAATGTCCAGGATATTTTGACCATGGAAAAACATCTCCAAGTGTTTGGAAGCTATTTTTACTTTGACCCTTCACCACCTTCGTAGGGCAAGCATTTCAATCCCGCCGAAAGACCACACGCACCCCATCCACACTATTTCCCCTTCTTTTCTCAGCCCGTCCTGAGGTTGGCCCATTTCTCTTAGCTGCTTCTCAGACAACTCCCTCCAACCCTGAACAGTTTAGTTTTCTTTCTCTGACTGGAGTTAACTGGCTTTACAGAATCTTGCAAGAACATCTGCTCCCAACAAAGGATTTGACGACGTTTTCAGATATGTCACCAAATTTTCTTCAAATGCCCATATTTGGCGGAGCCTTTGATTATCTGCTTTAAATCATAGCATCCTATTGGTTGGTGTCTTCAGGGAATGGCTTGCTCTGATTTAACGTTCTTTTTGGGAAAAGTGACAAACACAAACCCATCATTAGTAAGTACGGAGTCGCTGTTGTGTATCTGCAGGTGTGTCCCGCCCTAACCTTGCCGACTCCTCCAGACGCACTCACACAGCCTCGTGAGAGCCTCACGTGGTCCACCTTCACTGTCGCCATGGCACCAGACAAGAACTCCAGCGTCGCAGACTTTGTGGTGCCTTCCTAATGCAAGGTGATTTATAAAGGATAGTGAATCCAGTCAGATTACCAGAGATCTGAATCTATATCATATCATTTCTCCATCCAGAGAAGGGTCTTGAAACATTTCATAGTTCCTGACTTGAAGACAATGTTTTTGTGTGATAAACATTTTTTTTTTCATTTCTACTGTAAGTGTACTTGACAGATTTAGTGGGAAATACCCAACAGCTCCTTTGAGAATCTAAATAAAATATGCGTGGTGATTTTTGCTGGTCCTTAAATTTACTTGAATGGTCTTGGAAAACTCTTGTTTCCATGTTATTTCCCTCCCTCTGATTGGTTAAAATCATTTCTATCACGGTGAATAGGCATTCCTTCCTACATCTTTCTCCTTTTCACCCATCTATTTATTCATTCTTATGGTTCTTCTCTTATCTGCGTTATTTACTTTAAAATGCCATTAACAAGTGGGTAATAGCAGAGGTACTGAACACAGCAAAGGGCAGCAAAGATAAAGAAGGTTTGCCATTAATCTGAAGAAGCCACAGTCCAGGGAAGAAGACAGATGGGTGAACAGACACAGTGTCACAGACGCCCAGTCGAGATTCGCAAGGAGAGTGACGCGGTCCAAGCATGGGATCAACCAACCACACAGGAAGGGCACGGACACTCCCGGAAGGGCAGGTTTGAGGTGGGTGTTGGAACTTTCCCGGTTGAGGAGAGAGAATTCATGCCATGAAAACAACATGTGGACCTGCATTGCATGGTCAGGGAACAGCATGAAGTTCTGTGCACTGAGACACGTGGGCTGTGGAGAGGGAGTTGGGATGCAGGAAGGGGGTATCTGAGCCCGAAGCTTAGGGTTTTCTCCCGTGTGCCCAAGGACTCAGTAGTTACCCCATGTGAACTCACTTGGTCTTCACAAAGAACTCCGAGGAAGGATCACTTATCAGCATTTCCCAGATCAGGACACCGAGGCAGAGAGAGGTGGGGAACTAACTACACCCAGAACCTCACAGCCGGTCAGAGACTGTCCGGGATGTGCAATGCCAGCCGAGGACATGTCTCATTCACTCGACAGGTCAAGAAGCAGCACTGGGGGCTTTCAGCACTGAATTCATAGCATCTGATGAGCACCCCAGCAACGTAACAGACAGAGAGCTGGGGACATGGGGGAGGTTTCCAGAACCCTCCAGAACCTCCACGTCTACCAAAGACGGAAGAGGGGGAGCCGACGAGGGGGAGGGCTGAGAGAGACAGTGGTGGGTGGGGCCGGGGAAGATGCGGGGGGTTCCCCACGGGCCTGGGCAGGCTCCACGGGGAGCAGGGCAGGGTGCGGGCGAGGAATGGGGGCAGGAGCACGCCCCCCACCCCTGAGGGTGTGTGCAGGAACAGAGCAGGTGGCTTCACAGAGGGGGGAGAGCCCACCGGGATGCAGGCCCTGGATGTGCTGCACCAGGCCGGCCCCCGCATTCGGTCTGCAAGATGGCGACGTGACGGGCAGCAGGCAGCACCGAGGCGCACACTGGTGCCGGTTGTGTGCTCCGGCGGGGCGTGAACACGCCTCATGGGTCAGGAGGACAGCACCCAGGGCTTAGTACGTAGGTTTCTGTGAAATTCGAGTTCCAGAAAGTTGATGAAAATAATTCTGCAGGATGCTTAAACGAAAGCAGGTGCAGCCCTGAGGTGTGTGATGGGCATCGTTGGGGGTGTGGCACACGGTTCACAGCAGGAAGGGGGCAGAGGCGTGGCTGCGCCAGCCGAGTACAGGACTTCGCCAGCCCCCTGCAGCCCCGGCGTCTGGTACTGGTCACCTTGTGTGACCCTCGAGGCTTGTGGAGGGGAAGTAACTCGGCCAAACGTCCAGAGTCGGTGAGTGCTGGCTCCAGGGGTCAGCCCTGTGCCACCTGGCCTCCGGTCACCTTAAGGGTCCCTGTGTCTTTTTCCTGTTGTTTCACGTAGGAAGCCTGTGTTTATTTATGAACGTTAAAATTCCCTGCCTTCGAAACCGTGTAAACGATCTGGCGCTTGGATGATACTTGCGTGTTCTCTGAAAGCTGTGACAGTATAGACTTTGGCTACTGTGCCCGGTTATTGTATGTGATTCAAACATGTGATGAGCACTGATTTTTCAGTCAAATATCGGAAACTGGTCAAGATGCTTCTCATGGACAGGCGCTGGGGCGCAGGCCTTCCGTGGCTGTTTCTCACCCTGGGTCACGCCTGGCACACATCTGCCGTGCCATGGAATTGTCACAAGATAATTAAAAAAAACACCCTAGAATGATTATTTCTATATCTCTGCTAGCACTGACTCCTCCTTCTCAGAAATCACTGCTTAGGACAGGAAATAAAGAAACCGGTGGGAGAATGTGTGCAGGGAGGCGCGTGCAGAGCGAGGGCGTCCTGGGAGAGCCCTGAACAAAGTGCAAGCGGGCCGCCAATGAGCAGCTCTCGGTGCGAGGCCCCGGAGGTGGGTGGCCCACGCTGATGCTACGTGTGCTCGGGGCGTGTGCCGTGCCCTCCGCTTATTTGGGAGATATGCGGGGCGTTTACAAAGGTGACTTGATGAAATGTGTGCCCGCGAGAGAGCTGACCTGAGTGACCGCAGGTGTGTGGTTGACCGGCTCGGGAAAGGCGGCGTTCTGCGGAGAAGCACCCCAGGAAGGCCGCCCGTGAACTGCGGGGCGTTAACAAAGTCATTTCTACAGAAATAGTGGGGCGGGGCGGAAGGCAAAGAGGACGCCCTTTCTCTGTGTCTCCCTCTCTCTCTGCCCCTCCTCTGCTCACGCTGTCTCTCTCAAAAATAATAATAATAATAATAATAATAATAATAATAATAAATATATATATATATACACACCACATCTTTAATGAGGAAGAATGAAATCTGGCCATTTGTAGCAAAGTGGATGGACCTCGAGGGTGTCATGCTAAGCGAAATAAGTCAGGCGGAGAAGGACAGACACCATATGTTTGCACTCATGGGTCTAACAGGAGAGACCTAACGGAGGGCCATGGGGAGGGGAAGGGGGGGAGAGAGGGACACAAACCATGAGAGACTCTTGAATACTGAAAACGAACCAAGGGCTGAAGGGGGAGGGGGTGGGAAGAAGGGGGGTGGCCATGGACGGGGGCACTTGTGGGGAAGAGCACTGGGTGTTGTATGGAAACCAATTTAACAATAAACTATTAAAAATAATAATAATAAAATAAAACCCTAAAAGCGAGATGTGCCTAAATAAATATTGTAAAGGGATAGACATTGAGCAACACCTGAAACGCACTGTATTTGCTCCCATGACCCCTTTCGCGAGGGGCCAGCTGGGCCAAAACACTGCACTCTCGAGGTTTGTTTTCTGTGTCACGGCCACCTCCCTCCACGGGCAAGGACTCGGCCCTGCCCTGATGCAAGTGGGTTCTGACAAGCCCCCGAGGCCGACACTGGGTGAGGCTCTCGGTCTAAACTGGAGCCCGTGCCCTCTCATCCTGTCTGTGTCACAGTCTGAGTCGCCCAGGGACAGCGCAATGTCTGGCTCACAGAAAAGACAGATTTCTTGGCTGGCCACGGTCAGCACGCTGTGTGGCAGGCACACAGAGAGCGGTCCCCGCACACCTGACTGGGGGCTCTCCCTCCGTGAGCCAGCGCTGCTGAGTTTCTGAAACGGCTCTTAATCCTGGGTCTCAGGCTGCTCCAGACAAACAGGCGCTTGTGATACAGACCCTTCGGGTGGGCAACGGCCCCACACGGTAGGGAGGGGCCAGATGGCACTCCAGGGGTGGACTGAATCCTGGAAGTGAGACCACGTGCCCTCCTTTCCCATCCTCGGAGCCAATTCCCAGAGAACTGGCAGGTGCTGTGCCAACAGCACAAATAACACGTCCATCCTCACAGCCCCGTGGACGCCGAGAAGCCAGCAGGTGTCAGCGTCAGCACCGGGCGCTGTGGCCGCTTGCTGTGCACTCGGCGTGCAGAAGCCCCCCTGCCCCCCAGCCTCCCTCCCCCATTCACACAGGGGGGGTCCGCAGCACAGATGGACGGCGCCTCCGCTCACGGCAGCCGCGAGAGCTCACCAGCACCCCTGGCTCTACTTCCTGGAAAGTGAACTCTCATGTACATTTACGAGCTGACGATGGAAGGTCCTCACTGGTCCGAGACGCACTCTCAACCCAGAAACAAGAGATGTCAGCTCTTCCAGGCAACGGGTTCAAGACCTCAAGCTGCTGAATGGTCAGAAGTGAACACGTCTCTGCCTGACGACACTGACGTCACAATGGGAAGCAGCACCCCACCACCTGTCCCCCCAATGCCGGGTCCCAGACTTGGGGGAGATCACATTCCCGGGGTCAGGCCTAGAGTGTGGGACAGGATTATCAGCAGGAGAGATCGTGGAGATGTTCCCAAGGGCAAGGGAAACCATCAGGAGCTCTTGCGAGGGAAGGAATGTATCCGGACCACCGGGAGGGGGAGCGGACTTGGAAAATGGCATCACTGCTCCTGGGCTGGGGGGTGGGCACCAGATGAAAACGTTATCTGTCGGCTCAGGAGATAAAGAGCAACTCGGAGAACCGGCTGGGCTGTGGGAAGGAACACGGTTCTATGGGGGTGAGTCTATGGGAGGGACCGCGGTACTGGACACGGTGCGGGCTGTCATCTAGTGCGTGGGGTCCAGGCCCGCTGGCGGACATCCAACACACCCGGAAGGACGGCCCTCCCCGCCCCCGCAGAGAACCGCCTCGTCCAGATGTCGGAGAACCGCTGCTGAGAAGCCCTGACGGAGACCGCTCAGGGCCCAGCAAGCCTGCCGCCAGTCATTTCGAATGACAGCAGTTCAGAGGGTTCTGACAAGTCCAATGCCGTCCTGAAGCCATTTTTCCATGTTCGTAACAAGGCCGGTCTGCCTGCATTTTGGGGAACTCGTTGTGCAGAAGGAGCCTTGTTCAACAAACGTGCAAGCCTCATCCAGATGCACGCGTGCCCGGTGCGGAGCGGGCCGCACCAGTCGCCGCTGCGCGGCTACGGAGCCCGAGCGCAGCGCATCTCCTCGCACGGGAAGTGCTGACCAAGTCACTTGCTGAGTCCCCAGCGCTGCAGAGCAAGCCTAACAGCTCATTAGCTGGGCCCGTGTGACTCCCAGCTCTCAATGCCGCGGAGGGTCACAACTGAAGCGCAAAGTTAGTATGAAAGTAACCAGTAGACTTTAGGCGATTTGGTGCAAGGACTACTTGCTTCCAGTCCATTGCCCCCTTACACGCCGCAGCCAGGCACAGCGGGTAGTGAGGCGGAAGAGAAAGGCCAGACAACATGGGTCAGCAGGTGGAGTCGGATTCCTGCTGCTGAACAGGAGGCAGGGGCCAGTGGGGGGCTCCCAGAGCCGCGAGCTTTCGCCGCCTGAGAACACAGGGGAAAGGCAGCGCCCACAGACCCAGTCTCTACACATCTGACTGGTGACCTCATGATTCGTCTCCTCGCCCCCCGGAAGGTCGCGGGGTCAGTGAGCCGGGTGTCGGCTGGTCAGGGGTCAGGGCCTGGGGTCAGGAGCCTGCCTTCCAGACCCTTCCACACCTCTGGTTTCAGTGCCTGTCCTGTGGAGACTCAGAGGCCTCAATAAGACTACAGGCATCCCTCTTCACGCTCCAGACCTGCCGTCTGTGTTTTCTCGAAAGACCTCACCCTGCTGATGCAATCTGTGAACCATTGTTCTCACAAACACCCAGGGCTGCACTGGCCCTCAGGACCTGCCGACGCCTCCATGTGGCTGGCGTGGAAGGGTTGGTAATGCAGCCACTGCATCAGCTGGCAGGAAGGATACTTCCAACCAGATCGACTGGCCTGAGAAGGGTCTTCATTTAAATCTAGGAAAAGAAATTCCTCCACTATGTGAGCTCCTTAAATAATGGAGTGAAAGGAAGAACAGAAAGCACGCCAGCGGAGCTGCCCCCAGGTGCTGTTTCTGAGTCGTCACCTTCTCTCCTGCGGCACTTGGTGCCCGGACGCGTGGACGGCAGCGCTCTGTGAGGCTGGGCGCGTACCGTGAGCAGGGCAGGGTCTGACCACTGGAAGCCCAGGGGCTGCCCTTGTGCCAGCTCAGGGCCTGCATGAGGGCTTTCCCTGGTGCCCTTCACTCTCTGTGCCTTTGTGACTGTTCCTCACGGTGCCTGACCCTGTATCTGTATACCACCCTGGAGTCCTGGACAAAATACGTGTCTCTGTTTACAGACCGCGGGCCCCCCACCTCTACACCCACACCACCTCCGACCCATCGAGCATTTGACGCCATGCCAAAACGTTTCTCAGGCCACTTGTTCCCTCTGCGCCAAACCTTTAATATGGTCCCACTGCCCGACCTTGAAACTCAGGGTACACAGCCTTGGGTGCACAGTCCTGGACAGCCGGGTCCCCTGGACACCTCTGAGCGCAGTCCCGGACGACTGGATCCCCAGACACTTCTGATTTCTCTCTCCGAGTTTCCCAATGAGAACAATCTAGTAGCTGGAAAGTCTGTTGTCCCCAGACATCCTGGCCCTGAAGGTTCTTCCTACTCTCGGCAGGCCTTCCTTTTTATCTTGATTATGCCTAATCCAGCTCATTTTCCGAAGTCTAATGTGTGTTGATCTGCGGGTGCTGCTCCAAACACCCCCAGTTTGTAGTCATTGGGGCCCTTCAGTATTCCCTCAAGCGTTTCCTGCCAGTCCACCCACCACGCGGCTCCTGCTATCTGCCATGTGCCTTCCTAGTTTTGTTTAACTCTGTCCCCTAGGTCCTGGCTGCATCGGCCATTGATAGGACAGGGATATTGTCTTGGATTTGTAGCTCTCTTACATAGAACAGTATGTGTACACTCACTATCGGCTCAATCTGTTGCTGAGAACTTCGGATAATAGGTTTGTAAAAGGGGTCAGGGCTCAACCCTGCCTCTTGACTTCTAAGGCAGACCCTTGGCCAAGTGTCAGCAACCCTGATCACCACATCCAGACAAGAGCTCCCGCGCGCAGCGAGTGGTCACAGACAGGAGGTGAAAAGGTGGGCAAGAATGCAATTAAAGGGCAGAAACCCGTTCTCACGGGCAGCAAGGGGCGGAGGGAGTCCTGATGCCCGCGCAGAGGAAAGAGCACAGTTCAGACAAATAGTGATCTTGTAATTGCAGTGTGGAATGCAGAGATCCCAGGACCAACAGCAGGGTGTGAGGTGGGCTCCAAACAACCCTCACAGTCCAAGGTCACGGCCAGCTGCTTCACTGTAAGCCTCCACACAAATACATTTATTTTGTCCAGTGGAAAGCGTCAGAACCAACAAAAGCACAATTATTCTAACAGATAAGACTGCTCACAAGGGTTTGATGAAGGGAGTGAGACGCCGCCACAGCGGGCTGGTGACGGAACGCTGTCTGCACAGGCCGCAGGAGCGGGGGGGAAATGCTCACACCGGTTTCCCCCACGTGCCCACGGGGAGCGCAGCCTGTCCCAGATTGAATTGGCTTCCATCTCCATAGCCCACTTATGGATTCTGGAATAGCTTTTCCTTTAAGCTACATACTCCACAAAGGGTACCCTGAGCTCGGACCTAAGTGGCTGCTTGCACGCTCCTCGTTTGAAATCTTTTTTAGGCAAAGTCAGTCTGGGTTTACTCTGTGCTTAGTCTAAAAGGCTGTGGCCTTATTGCCAATGCATTAGTGAGGGCTGTCCCTGCCTTCCATGATTCAGTGACCACCTCTGTGTGCCCCTCACTCTCCACCTGAGCGCAAAGTGGGCTAGTGTCTTTTGGCGAGTACGGTCAAGGTTCCTTCTTTCCAGAAAATGCCGCCTGAGGGTGAATCTGCTTTTAATCCCCAGGGGACTCCACTTTGCTCTTCATCTACCTGGTGAGTGCAGACAGCCTGCTACTCTGCTGCTAACGGAAGGCAGGCTTGGAAGGCTGGTGTCCATGGAGAATGTTCTGGCAGAGAAGATGTTCTTGTCTCTCTGCTGTGCCCACTCTCCACAGACTTAGGCCTGGAAAAATGAAGTCACTCCAGGTTTCCTCTCCCAGCTGCTGAGCCCGGCTCAGATAAAAACCAACGGGCCTCACAGACCAGAGTCACTGGCAGTCTGAGCCTGAGCCCTCACTGTCCTCATGCGGCCTCCCCGTCTACCTGAGCCTCCGTACCCACCTTGCCTCCCACACACTGTTACTCCAAGTGATGACCTCTTCCTTCTTTTTTATTTATGTTTTATTTATTCTTGAGAGAGGGAGAGAGAGGCAGAGTGTGAGTGGGGGAAGGGGAGAGACAGGGAGACGGAGAATCCGAAGCAGACTGCAGGCTCTGAGCGCTCAGCACAGGGCCTGACACGGGGCTCGAACCCACAAACTGTGAGGTCATGGCCTGAGCTAAAGTCACTTAACAAACTGAGCCACTCAGGCGCCTTGTGATGGCTTCTTCCTTCTGCGGTCTTCCGTCTTTGGATCCTTCCCACTCACCACCCACCAGCGCCCCTCTTCTGCCGCATCCTGTCTGGGAAGAGGCCACCTTCCAACCACGGTCTCCCCGCCAGGTGCTGCCCTCTTTCCCTTTCCAATAAAAATGTCCACACTCTTATCCCACCGTGAGAAAAGCATCTCCTTCCACACACTCTTCCTTTGTGTCCCACCGCACGCCTTGACTTCCCAGAATCCAATACCCTGGAAACCACATGCCCGGGCTCTCTCCCCGGGGGTGCCAGCTGGCCTCCTGAGCTCCACCGTCATCTCGGGGCTGGCGGCCTCCCCTCCACGCTCCCGCTCAGCTGGACTCCTGACTTTGCTGGGCCCCAGAGCCCACGTGCTGCATGATACATCGGAATCTGCTTGAACGTGCCCTGAGGTTCGGCTCACCCTCAACCGACACCGGCGGCTCCTTGAGAATCTCCCTCCTCCCTGGGTTCTTACCGCCGTGAGACGTCAGACCCTCCACCCAGGCGCCAGCTGGACACTGGCACTGCTCGCCACCCCCACTCCTGCGCCATTTCCAGCCAGTCTCCAGGCGATTCCAGCTGAGAGCCAGTACCTGGTTTTCTCCCTTTCCTTACGTCCAACACTCAACCAGAGAGCCTATCTTTAAAAACAATCTGGTAAAAGCGACCATTTTCCCACCAAGTGCACCGTGCTGTGCTATTATGTGTATTCCTGATGTTGTGCAACTATCACCATGAATTCCGGAACTTTCTCATTTCCCAAACTGAAACCCTGCACCCGTTACATCAGATAGCTGGTATTGATTTTCTAATGCATATCTTCCAGATATTTGAAAAAAATTTAATGTTTACTTATTATTGAGAGAGTGACAGAGTATAAGCGGGAGAGGGGCAGAAAGAGGGAGACACATAATCTGAACCAGCTCCAGGCTCTGAGCTGTCAGCACAGAGCCCGACATGGGCGCAAACCCACAAACCTTGAGACAATGACCTGAGACAAAATTGGACACTCAGTTGATTGAGCTCTCCAGGTGACCCCAGATATTTCAAACCCATCCCCTTCACTCCATTCCCAGTCCCACTGCCAAGGTTGAGGTGTTCCCCCTGTATTCAACTTGCATTTTCTTCTTTTATTTATTTATTTACTTTTAATAGTTTATTGTCAAATTAGTTTCCATACAACACCCGGTGCTCTTCCCCACAAGTGCCCTCCTCCATCACCACCACCTCCCTTCCTCCTCCCCCTCCCCCTTCAACCCTCAGTTCATTTTCAGTATTCAATAGTCTCTCAGGTTTTTGGTCCCTCTCTCTCCCCAACTCTCTTCCCCTCTTCCCCTCCCCTAGGTACTCCATTAGGTTTCTTCTGTTCTCCTGTTACACCTATGAGTGCAAACATATGGTATCTGTCTTTCTCTGCCTGACTTATTTCGCTTAGCATGACACCCTCGAGGTCCACCCACCTTGCTACAAAGGGCCATATTTCATTCTTCCTCATTGCCATGTAGTACTCCATTGTGTATATATACCTCATCTTCTTGATCCACTCATCAGTTGATGGACATTTAGGCTCTTTCCATGATTTGTCTATTGTTGACAGTGCTGCTGTGAACATTGGGGTACATGTGCTCCTATGCATCAGCACTTCTGTATCCCTTGGGTAAATCCCTAGCAGTGCTATTGCTGGATCGTAGGGGAGTTATACTGACAGTTTTTTTGACGAACCTCCACACTGTTTTCCAGAGCGGCTGCACCAGTTTACATTCCCACCAACAGTGTAGGAGGGTGCCCGTCTCTCCACATCCTCACCAGCAACTATAGTCTTTTGATTTGTTCATTTTAGCCTCTCTGACCAGCGTGAGGTGGTATCTCAGTGTGGTTTTGATTTGTATTTCCCTGATGATGAGTGACACTGAGCATCGTTTCATGTGCCTGTAGGCCATCTGGATGTCCTCTTTGGAGAAGTGTCTGTTCATGTCTTCTGCCCATTTCTTCACTGGATTATTCGTTTTTCCGGGTATGGAGTTTGGTGAGTTTCTTATAGATTTTGGATACCAGCCCTTTATCTGATGTGTCATTTGCAAGTATCTTCTCCCATTCTGTCGGTTGCCTTTTAGTTTTGCGTATTGTTTTCTTTGTAGTGCAGAAGCTTTTTGTCTTGATGAGGTACCAATAGTTAATTTTTGCTTTTATTTCCCTTGCCTTTGGAGACGTGTCAAGCAAGAAATTGTTGTGGCTGAGGTCAAAGAAGTTGTCTGCTTTCTCCCCTAGGGTTTTGATTGTTTCCTGTCTCACATTCAGGTCCTTCATCCATTTTGAGTTTATTTTTGTGTATGGTGTAAGAAAGTGATCTAATTTCATTCTTCTGCATGTTGCTGTCCAGCTCTCCCAGCACCACCTGCTAAAGAGGCTGTCTTTTATCCATTGGATACTCTTTCCTATTTTGTCAAAGATTAATTGGCCATACATTTGTGGGTCCAGTTCTGGGTTCTCTATTCTATTCCATTGGTCCATGTGTCTGTTTCTGTGCCAATACCATACTGTCTTGATGATGATAGCATTGTAGTAGAGGCTAAAGTCTGGGATTGTGATGCCTCCTGTTTTAATTTTCTTTTTCAATATTACTTTGGCTATTGGGGTCTTTTGTGGTTCCATGTGAATTTTAGGATAGTTTGTTCTAGCTTTGAGAAGAAGGCTGGTGCAACTTTGATGGGGATTGCACTGAATGTGTAGATTGCTTTGGGTAGTAATGACATTTTCACAATGTTTATTCTTCCGATCCATATTTCATTTTTTTCTAATAAAGATTTCATCTTTATAATATTGTGATATGTAAAGTTTTATAGAAATCAAGTACCAAAAGTCTTATTACGAACGAAACTTTGCAACCCTGGGTCCTGCCCCCACCTCATTTCACACGCCCTGACCAAAGAGAGCCACGCACAACTCTCCCAGCTGTTTTTCTTAGTATTATCCTCTTTATTTACAGTGACCATGATGAGATCACTATTTTGGTGTAGTTTAATTTTAGCCTTTGAGCTACATTTGTAATGCCTACTATACCTACATCCCTCTGCTCCACTTTTCCAACATCCTAACATTTGTTAAAATCAATTTAAAAATGTTTTCACGTTTAATCATTTTTGAGAAACAGAGAGACAAAGTGTTAGCAGGGGAAGGGCCGAGAGAGAGGGAGGCATTGAATCTGAAGCAGGCTCCGGGCTCTGAGTTGTCAGCACAGAGCCCAATGTGGGCCTTGAACCCATGAATCACGAGATCATGACCTGAGCCAGAGTTAGACACTTCACCAACTGAGCCCCCTAAGTGCCCTTAAAGTCAATAATTAGTATAAACGTTATTTTTAGGTAAATATTGTTCACAAAGAACTTGTATAATAAGTTAGTTACATTTCTTTCGTTAAGCAACTTTTCGCTTTCCCTGGAGTTATTACTTTTCACTGTGTAGAACCTCTCAGTTCCTCTTATTAACACAGTCCCAAATTCTCAGTGTAATCATAGTTTCCGCTCCATGAATATGGCCAAACTAATCCAAACACCCACCAGACGTTTCTCTTTCTCTCTTCAGAGCCCACCTTCCTGCTTTTTCTGTATCAGACGCGGTGTGCACCTTCCTCCACGATCCTGAGGATCACCTTTGCTCTTGCCTGTGTGGAATTTTATCTCCAGGGTTCCCAGACCTGCCTGTTCATTGGTTTCCTGCCCCATTTTTGGATCATCACATTCTCTGAATTTCTTCAGAGCCTGTACAGGGAAGAGACACTTCAGAAGCTTTGCATGGCTGAGATTTTTATTCTGCTCTTACATCGGGCAGGTAGCTGTGCTGGGTATAGAATTCTAACTCAATCTCCTTTTCCTCAGATCATGAAAGACACTTGTGCATATTCTTCCAGCAGCAGGTATCACCCTTGAGGAGCATGTGACCATTTTGTGTTCACCTGTCGTTTCTCACCAAAACCTGTGGGGCCCTCTGTTTATGCCCAGTGTATAAACATGTCTTGGTGGTGTAGGTCTGTAATTCTTTCATTGTTCAGGAAAGCTGATATGCCATTCAAATCTGGGAACATGTATATTTTGGATCTGGTAATTTTTCTAGAGTTTTTTTTTTTTTTTTTTTTTTGGCGGGGGTGGGGTATAAGTTTCTGCTCTGTTTTCTCCATAGTCCCTTCAGGAACCTTCTGGCCATATATTGGAGTTGCTGGAAAGATTCCATAGGTATGCTGTCTTTTTACTCTTCGATTATTTTGTCTTTTTCCTATTTTTCAGGAATTTATATTTCAATTTTATCTTCCAAATCTTCTGTAGATTAAACCATATTTTCTGCAATTATATACGTAATTCATAGGAGTTCTTGCACATTCATGAATATTCCTTTTTCATAGCATCCTGTTCGTGTTTGAGGATTTTCCATCTCTCTGAGATGTGGTGTTTGTTAGTTTTGCTCTGGAATTTTCTGGAACTCTTAATTATTTCAGTTTCTGTTTCAGGCTCTCTCAGTTTGTTAGAGGCTTTTCTCAAATGTGTGGTGGGAGCTACAAGCTGACTGCAGTCAGTGCTGGCGTCAGGGCACTGAGCAGTTTCCACGGAGGTGCGTGCGTACGGCGGCTCTGAGGCTGGTTGGTCGGGAATCCCTGGAAACTCAGCTGGGGAAGGGAGCGTTGACCCGCCTGTGCGGCAGGAGAGGGGCAGGCGGAGGCTCGCAGGGCAGCTGTTCTCCAATCCCTGTTGTTACCGTGGAATGAATGCTCTGCCCCTGCTGCCCCGACCATGCTGCTCCGCAGAACCTGGTTCTTGCGCAGAT
Organism: Helogale parvula; assembly: GCA_004023845.1. Taxonomy (NCBI): domain Eukaryota; kingdom Metazoa; phylum Chordata; class Mammalia; order Carnivora; family Herpestidae; genus Helogale; species Helogale parvula. Next base: position 108,283 of record PJEM01004448.1, on the reverse strand, counting down.
TCTCCAACCGCCGTGGGCCGGGCAGGGCCTCCCTGCTTCCGGGGTGGGCTGGGATGTGGGCTCAGCTGCTCCTCGCTGAGGTCCTCATCCTCCTAGCTGACTGCTGTCTTCCATTCTGGAGTTTTCCTAGGGAGAACGTCTCCCGGGTTTGAATCCCTAGCTCCTTGTCCATTTCCCTCTGCGGGCTTAGCACCACCCCCTCACCGGGCTCTGCTGATTCCCACGGATCTGCTTCCCTCCTTCCAAACTGCTGTCATCTCCACGGATGGAACAGGGACCACGTGTGTACGAAAGGCACACATCTGGTCTCCTCGCACACCAGAGCCATATCCCTCGCAGGCAAACTCACTTTCTCTCGGGTCCACTTAAAATGCAAATCAAAGATCTTCTCATTTTCGATTCAGACGTTCTAAAACTCCTGATGTGTTCCGGATACACCTGAATCTTTCTCACGTCAGCCCCCAGTCCTGTTCTGCACACAAGCCTGGCCCGCACGCCCACCCTCACCCTGCCTGGAACTCCTCCTCCCCTCTCTCACCCCTGGGGGGGCAGCTGTCTCCCACCTGCCCTTCCCGAGGAGCATGAACGTGACTTCCTGGGAACCCTCCCTGACCCCCGTCCAGCTTGGAAGTCCCTCTGTGCCCCACACCAGGAGAACACGTGTTCCTCCCATTTCCCGAAGCCCTTCAGGAGCCCGCAGCCCTCGGACAGGCAGGTGGGAGAGCGTTTGTCATCTGGCCTTCCCATTTCCACCTTGACTTTGGAAGCACAGTAAGCCTCACTAGGGTGTTTTGAATGAACGGATGAATCTGTTTCTGCTTTAGTCCCACTGACATGGCCTCCTGCAAAGATGGCTTTTGAGGACTTGCATTCCGCCATCCTGCTCTTGCTGAGATGGAGGGGAGGGGCTGCAGGGACCCTCCCCCCAAACCGGGTGCCATGTTATCCTAGGAACAGGCGAAGGATGTTTCTGAGAACAAGACACGGTTTCTCCCATATGAATTCTATTCAGGAATTTCCTTCTGCCTAAGAGTCAGGAGAATCTTTGTTTCTGTGGAAGAATTGCTGTGCCCTGTATGAGAAGGGACCATAAACATGTGTGACTGGAGATCGGGTCCCCCCTCTGTGCCCTGAATCAGACTGATCAGCTGTCCCAGCCGGTTAAACCTCCTGCCCTGTCCACATACCCACTACCGTTCTCTCAACTCTGTCCTCTGTGGCCTATTATTCTCCTGAAAAATGTGATTCCCTTTCTTGCTCTACGCTTCCTCAAGTGGCCTGTGTAATGAGGCAGACAGGAGCGGTCACAGACGCTGAGGCAGGCCTCCTCCGGGAGCCTCCAAGGCCAAGTCCCGTGGGACCCCAGCCTCTGTAAGGGGCGGGGTGTCACGTGCTGAAACGACGTGAATTCCTGCCGGGGCCTGATGCTTCTGAGCTTGAACGTGAAATAGCAAAACGTGAACTTGAACGTGAAATAGCAAAACGTGAACTTGAACGTGAAATAGCAAAAGGAAAGCAAGGTTTCAGTCCTCACGCCTTCCCAAGGACAGGGCTGCAGTTCTCGCGGCTGCAGCACACAGTCCTCGCAGGGGGCGGGGCGGGCAGACCCCAGCCCCGATTGCGCAGGCGCGCGGCCGCGCTCACAGCCACGGACTCTACTCTTCCCCAGACAACGCGACTTGGGAAAGGCCACTTCGTCTGACGTCCACGGGTCTGTAGGCAGTGGCGGCCACGGTCACGCGTCCCTTCCCGCAGGTGCAGACTCGGAACACTAGCTGAGGGACTCTGAGCTGGTCCTTTTATTAACTAACACCTGGATCAGAGTATTTTCTTTCCCAGCATCTGAACGCGCCAGCGAGCGGCGAGGCCCCTTCACCCCGGCAGCCACGTCTCCTCAGCGCGGGCGGACGCGGGGTCCCGACACAGGCCGGCCCCTCTTGTGCTGTGAACGTGGCCCCGCAGAGCCACCTGTTCATCAGAAGCTGTCGCCAGAGGCAGCAGCCGCTAAGGGCTCTGTCATCCGCGAAGAATAAGTGGCTTTAGGAGTTCACTCAGCTGGAAAATGCCTGCCGGAAACTGCCGGTGGCCACCTGACCACGAACTTGACTCACGCTTCCTGCCGCCATGAAGCCAATATGGGTTCGGACAGAGAACCTGCGGCCACCAGGCCCGGCTGTGGGTCCCAGCTACCGGGCAGGAGGGTGCCCGCAGGGAGGGACAGACAGACGGCTGATCCCACGGCAGGAGGGCTGAGGCCAGACAGGCTGAGCGTCGCTGCCCCTCGAGTTGGTGAGCCGCCGCCACACTCCCGTCTGTAAGACGCGGGCACACACGCCACAGCCCATCGTGCGGGGCCCTCGCCGCGGAGCCTGGCGGTGTGTTATCCATTCATCTCGCGTGGCTCATCTGCCGGCGTTTACAGCATCCGGCTCCACGCGGGGGGAGGTGGAGCAGCACTCGTTTTTTAAAGAAAAGCACTTGGCGATTGTTGTAATATGATTTGACACAAAGCTATTTAACTTCCTCTGGAAAATCAAGCCTCCCAGACATCAACCTGAAAGGCAACTTCAGGAGCCTGGGGACCAGGGTGGCCAGCGGGGACCCCGGGCCAGGGGGAAAGGCCCGGTGCCCCCACGTGGAGCAGACCCGCCCCCGAGTCACACCCACACACAGGACAGCTGCACCTGCACCACGTGACAGAGGGGCGAGGCCACTGTCTAGAGGCCACTGTGGTTTGAATACTTTTTCCATATTTGAGGGTTTCAAATGCTTTATTCCCTAAACTACTCAAGAAGCACTTGGTTATCTGTTCAAAATAAAAATAGCCTATTTTTATGGTTACGAATCCATGAGTATACATGAGAAAATAATTCTGTTCACTAAAGTACACAAAACACGTCATCACAAGCTCACAACACAGACGGGGAGCGGCTCATGCTGTGATTAACGCTCGTCTGGTTTACGCATGTGCAGACATTCAGCTCCATGGTTTACACAAACAACAGCGCATGTGCGGCTTTATCAGACTAATTAACATAATATCATGACTGTTATTTCTTTCAGTTAGTCTCCCGTCTCTCCACACACACACACACACACACGTGTGCACAGACACACACACACATACATCCCACATCCATCCATCCCGTAATTTCAACTGCCTACAGAGCACTACATCTTTGGAAAAACGAGTTTATTTAGTTAATCCTCTTTGATGGGACATTCACGATGCTATCTAATTTTTCGTTATTATAAAAATAAACTCAGGGTGCCTGGGTGGTTCAGTCAGTCCAACTTTGGCTCAGGTCATGATCTCACTATTCATAAGTTCAAGCCCCATGTCGGGCTCTGTGTTGACAGCTCAGAGCCTGAAGCCTGCTTCAGCTTCTGTGCCTCCCTGTCTCTCTCTGCCCCTCCCCTGCTCTCTCTCTTTCAAAAATAAACATTAAAAATTTGAAAAAAAGCTCTACCTATTTCTGTACATGCATATATATGTATTTGTTTTTTCCAGATTCTGTGAATATATATGTGATGCTTCTCTGTCTTTTACTGTTTTAAGTGTTGGGCTGCAAAGGCGAACAAGAAATTTACATTTTGCATTTCCTCATCATACATTTTAAAATGTTTATTTATTTTGGTATATATAGAGAGAGTGTGAGCAGGGGAGGGGCAGAGAGAGAATGCCAAGCAGGCTGCACGCTGTCGGCGCGGAGCCCCACCTAACCCTGGCCGCCTCCCACAGCCCCCTCCAGGCCAGCCCGGGGGTTACACGCATGTTCAGGGCCCACACATTCAGTACATAACAAGTAAGATCACTAAATATGGGCAAAAATCACACCTTGGTAAGGTGGACGTGGGCCGACTGTCTCCACACGGAACACAAACCTGCCGCAGACACGTAGGCCACACCTGGTCTGCGACGGGGTCTCCAGACGAGGCCCTCAGATGCGGCTGCTCCTCTGCCGGGCTACAGCCTGGGGAACCGGAGCGCGGGGCCCCGGGCCCCGCCCCGTGCAGCGGCGGGGGGATGCAGCGGTGCGCGGACCTCTGAGAAGCGGGTAAGGCCCCTGGCCTCCACCGCGTCGCCTTCACTGCCGCACCCCTGCTCTGCGGGACACAGTCAGGGAAGTGCATGCCCATGCTCGGAGGACCGAGGCAGCCTGTGTCCTTGAAGGGGCGTCTGCGCGCAGACCGCCTCCCCTGACGTGCCACGGAAGCCTCCCCCGGCGCAGGGAGAATCTCCAGGGAAGCCGCGAGGACAAACATGAACCTGGTCCTGAGATACAATCAGAATCGGCGCGACACTGGTGCCGTGCACACGTTACCGTTTAAATTCTCGGGTAACTGTGCTTCGTCCACGGGGACGCTTCATAGCCTGCTCAGGACGCCCTGGACCAATGCTTCCGCTAAGCGCCTATGGTTCTGTGCCAAAGAAGAAAACAGGCATCAAGCAATACTGCACTGGAATGTGTTCTGATTCGGCCGCCTCTACCTCTCTGTGCCTTGGGACAAAGTACGGACTCCACTACACGGCAATAAATACGGAATTCTCCATGAAAATGTAAGCAGTACATTATAACTCTCCATCTCTGCTCCCCAGTCTCCCCCACCAGCTCCACCCACTGTCCGAGAAAGCGTGCAGACACTCTGGAGGTAAAGACGCGTGGCTCCAACGCTAGCTCTCCGCTGACAGCTCTGGGACTTGAAGCCTATACAGCTCCTCTCTGTTTTTACCGAGCGTTTCTGGGATGTCACGGGCAGAAGCCAGGGAGGCCCCGGACATGATCCATAGCGGGGACAGCGCCACGCGGAGAATTCACCGCCCATGTCAGTGCACAGCCACCATCCTCCTTCTGCCGCCAGGAGAGGGCCGTGCACGGGCAGGGGCGTCCGCTCTGCCCAGCTGACGGGCACAGAACGGCCAGGGCTCCCCCACTGCTCCTCCTGCCCGGGCTTGTTCCTCAAAACCTGTCTCCAACAGGGAAAACGGGTTGTTTCCAGGTGCACAATGCCCCCATCACCCCGTGACTTAACACGCGGTGCTTACTGCCGGGAGTGCTGCTTGCGAAGCGCGGTCCCTGGGCGGCAGCAGCCGCTGGGAACCTGCTGGGGGCTGAGGCCCCTTCCCTGAAGCACTTCCCTTCTCTTGGACCGGCGAGGACGCCTCTTCCGACCGCACCTGCGAGTGCATTCTTCCCGCATGGAGCCCTGACATCGCTGTTAGCAATGATTTATTCACCTCAAATTTCAACATCCAATCTTATTACCATCAAATTTAAGAAAACACACGATGGTTAAATCCCTCCTTTCCCAGGCAAGCCACGCTAAGTGGAAGAATAATGAGATTTCCCATTAGGAAACCAAACTCCTGAACCGTAAAGCGGTGTGGCCGGCGGCGGCCGTCTGGGGCAGAAGAGCAGCCTGAAGCATCCAGCCCGAGTTTCCTGCTCCTCTGCCGCGAGTCCGGGAGGCGCACAGCGGGCCGGCAGTGCAGGTCCGGGGCGGGAGGTCAACGAGCGGTGCCCGGGGCTGCTCGTACGTGAGAACTGGGGCGGCTCCGCTCGGTGCCTGCAGATCGCCTGGTAGACGTGGCCCCGCTCCGGGCGCAGGACTGACAGCGACAGAAACCCACGCCTTCTCTCCGTCAGGAGCCGACGCGCACGTCAGGGAGTCAGAAATGCAGGGGCAACAGTCAGACCAGACGAGACGGCATGTGAGCCAGTGCTGCCTCAGGTGACAGCTACGGCAGCAACGCGAGTAAGGGACGCGGCTCCCCGGAGGTGCTCGGCCCTGACGGCGTCACGGACTCACACGGAGACTCATCGCTCCTTGCAGAACAGCCCCACGTCCTGGGTCACTGTAAAGCTGGGGAAACTGAGGCACGGAGGCTTCAGTGTCTAGCAGAGGCCGAGCAGCTGCTGGCGGGCGGAGCCCGGGCTCCAGCTCTGTGCGCGTAGCTTACAAATGTCCGGCAAAGACAAAGATGAGAACAGACGGAGGTGCCCCGCAGGAAGGACCCAGGGGCAGACGCGCCCTGGGCAGCGTCCACACCTCGCTCCTCGCACCTGCTGTCCACGTCCCTTCTACCGCAGCAACTGGCCATGACCCGAGGCTACTTTTCCCTTTTAATTTAATCTTTACCGGTCATATTTTCAGCCAAGCAAACAGGAATTAATGTGCGGCTTGTTCCTTGAGGAAGGACCCTGTTACCAGAAGGGGAAGGAGAACTCCCCGCGATGCGCGGGTGTGACAGTGCAGGGGGAAGGGCCCTGGGGGGGGAGGGAAGGGGCTCCGCAAGGCCCAGATGGTGGCAAGCCCCAGGGAGTCCGCCCCGCTGAACTCGGGAGGACCCAGCAGGGCCCTCGTGGCCTTGCCTGCTTTGCGGTAAGGGACCGAGCTGGCCGGCTGTGCTCTGACGGCAGTACTGAGAACGGAAGGGGGGGCTCAGGCAAGTTGAGGGTCGGCTCCTGGCAGAGCTGTCCACTCGGGCAGCTGCAGAGGGGCTGCTGCAGGACCGTGCTCATCGCCCAGAGACGGCCAACGGGGTCGGACCTGGATTTTGAAAGGATGTTGCCAAACCGGCAAACCCAAGGGGAAAACCGGACAGACAGAGCTCTATGGCTCCTCCACCCTGAGGGCCTGGGCCTCGCTCTCCACGTCTGGTCCTTCACTCCCGCTCCTGTTACCATCTTTGGTCTACGATGTGTGTGCACTTTTCTCTTTTGATCTGCTTCATGATTTCACTTCTGTCCTGTTTCTCTCACGCTTCTTCACTTTGGGAAGTCAGACCCTATGCCTTCCTGGGCAGAGAATCACCGAGCGTGGGGCATGTGCCCCGTGAGAGCGGGTCACTCAGTGAATGGGGTTAAAGGGAGGCGGCGGGTGGCGTGCCGAGTTCACTCTTCATCCCCACAGTCCGCTGGGCACTGGGTCTGAGCCTCGGGACCTGGTCTCCCCACCAGCTCATGGCTTGGGCCTCGTCCGACCGTCCGTGTGGATACCTAGATGTCTGGATAACCAGGGCACTTTCCCCTGTCACTACCATGCAATCCATGCAGATGCCGGCTGGAGGGCTCAGCATGTGCAGGGCTTTGTGCGGCCGGACCAAGGCTGGGGAAGGGTTATTACATGACGGCACAGAGACGTGGGGGACCTGAGGGAGCCGGGGTCAGACAGGGGAGCAGGGCTCCACGCGCTCCGCCTGAGAAGAGGGCACCGGTGTGGCATGGCCCCACATGGTGCCGGCACTCCTGCAAGTACACCCGATGCCAGATCGAACAGAGCAGACACCGCAGCGCCAAGCACTGCCAGGGACCAAACCGAGTCCCATCATCCACACGCCGGGGCCCACACCCCAGGACTTCAGGATGGGGCTCCAGTTGGTTTTTAAAGAGGCGATTCAGGAAAAATCAGGTCACTAGAGTGGCCCTAATCCATGAGGACTGGTGTCCTCATCCAAGAGGAGGTGAGGACACAGACACACCCAGGGACAACCATGTGAGGACACAGAGAAGGCATCTACACGGCCAGGAGGGAGGCCTCAGGAGAAGCTGGTCCTGTCTACACCCACATCCCGGACCCCCAGCCTCCAGGGCAGGACGGGTAAGGGCCTGCGGTAGGTCCTGCACACCCAGCCCCGCGAGCAGAGTGCCGCGCCGCCCCGGGCACTTGGCAGGAGCCCCTGCCCCTTCACGGGTGTTGGACATGGGCTCTGATCGTCCACGAGCTTCCTATTAGCCAGTTTTCACGGTCCGCGCAGGCGGCGTGTGCAGCACCCACCCCAGAGCCTGTGATGCTGGGTTCCCTGCACGCAGCCCAGGGTGCGGGATGCCCCGAGGACGTGTCAGGGCCCAGCGCCCAGGGAATGAGGGGGTAAAATGCCCGTAGAAGCCATGTTAATGGAGGGCGCAGCGGCGGACTTCGTAGGAAAGAAGAAAAAAGACACGGCAGGAGCAGGTGCGTCCTGGCCAAGGGAAGTTCATCCAAATGCTGAGAAGGAGCCCACGCCCCAGGGATGCTGGTTTGGAACCGCTAAATAATGTGCAGTCACTGCATAGCTTACACGCGATTGATGCCACATTAAAAAAACAAAGGAGACATGTGAGCTCGCAGAGGAGATGAACAGACTGACACATATTTCATCCATCTTGAAAGATTTACCTGTTTTCCATCATTCACTGTCCCCCAAATAGGCCCATGCTTATGGCAGGGAGGCCAGAGTGGATGACAAGTGTCACATCCTCTGTGGCCAGTCACAAAGGACCCCGCAGGAGAGATGGCGGGATTCAGCTGTGAGCACACTGACCCCGGTCTGCGGACCCGCTGACTGCCGTCCTGCCCCAAACCTCCGGCAGCCTGCGGTGATGCCTGGGCACTGAGACGGGAGGGGACACGTGGTAACACAGAACACTGTCACCCCTCCGCATGGCCCGGCCCCGCGGCTCCGGGCTGTCACGTCCCTGGTCGAAGAGACCAGAGAGCTTCAGGACAGACACGTCTTCCTGGCTTCTCTGCCTCCTCCCAACGCTTTACATACAACTTCCGTCCGGACGTGGGCCAAGGTTTTCCACACACGAGGATGGCGCAGCGCCAGACCCTCCCACGTCGGCTCCATAGCCCACCTCCCAGTACAGCTCACGGCTAATAAATCCCGCCGGTAACGGGTTCCACAGTCCAGTGAGCATGAGGGGGATTAAATTACATAAATTTCCGTGATTTACTATCGAATCTCGTCCGTCTCAAAGACTGAACCCAAACCTGATTATTTTGCTCCTATTCACCGGCGGTGTGCTGCAGGAACTCGGGAGAAAGCGAGGGTCTTGGGGGAGCACTGGTCTGTTCTCCAGGCTGCCGGGCACGCAGGGCCCTTCTCTCCCAACTTCTCACCACCCTGGACTTCAGTCCTGTTTGGGCTGAGTCGAGGGTTCCCCAACTCCCTGCATGTGTCCCTGGGTCACTGCTTTAAGCCTGTCCTGTGCCTGGAGCATCTCTATCCCCACATACACCTCACTGGTCCACCCTTTTCACCTTCTCCAGGCAGCCTTCCCTGATTTCTCCTTCTCCAGGCTGGATTCTCTCTACAGAACACCGTGGGCATTGTTTCACCCTGACAGGCCCTCGCCAACGCTGACTGACCAGCCGCTGGGCACACAGGGCACTGTGAGTCCCCTGAGGACAGGACACACGGCTTACATCTCTAGCTCCTGACACTGACCCTGATGACACGTTAGGTAGTAAATGTTTTATGAAGAAATACACATGCAAATATTGACAAATCAGGAAATGACTTTTTTAAAAAAGAAAAGAAAACAGGAACCTTTTAAACAGTATGTGAGCTTCCTGAATTCCCGGCGCGGGACACCCTGGTCTGTGCCGCCGGCCCCGCTGTGGCAGAGGCCCAGTGTCACGTGACGTGGTGCATGGACAAACGGCTGCTACCCTCTGGGCCAGAGAGCCCAGCCAGTGGCAGGGGCGGGGCGCCCGTGTCCCCGAAGGGCCATGTTCCTCCTCCGCATGTGGCACAGCCTCACCCCACCACCCGGACTCCGTGCACCCGGGCAGCTGCCTGCACAGCTCTGGGGGCAGAGCCGGAGGAGGAGGTTCCGAGGCAGGTTGCCCGAGCTCCGTGGCCGTGGCCTTCCTGCCAGGCCCCGCCTGCGGAGCGTCTCAGGGAACTGCACTCGGGGCCGCCGTCCCACAGCGAGAACCTGTGGCATCTCCTGGTAAGAGTCGTGCCTGTGGACAAAGAGGAATCACTGCGTGGTCCGGGGAAAACGTCTGGGTGGGCAAGACCGCACTCGGCCCCCTTTCCCGCCCTTTCTGCGGGCCCAGAGCGGGCAGCCAGGAGGGACAAGGGACGCCTCCCCGTCTGAGGACGTTGAGGAAGGCTCGTAGCCGCCGCACCTGCTGCCAGGACTTGTTCGGCTCACACAGCGTTTCCTTTAATGAAATACTTGCCAACATCTAAAAATGAGAAGATTTTAGACAGAAACCAGATTTCTGGCTTCCCGAACGCTCGGAGGATCAGGGGCCCTGGCCCTGCATCGGGGTGGGGCCCAGGCCATCTCTCCGGGGTGCCGGTCTGACCGCTGTCCCTGTAGGCCACCTGACCCAGATGCAAGAAGGCGGCACCATAAAGAGATTTCGGAAACGAGAAGGAAAGGGAGACTCACTATATGTGCTTCCACATTTCACACTAAATTATTAGAAATTCAGAAACTCGGGGTACCTGGGTGGCTCAGTCGGTTAAGTGTCCGACTTGGGCTTAGATCATGATCTCACGTTCGTGGGTTCCAGTCCCGCGTCAGGCTCTGTGCTGACAGCTAGCTCAGAGCCTGGAGCCTGTTTCTGGTTCTGTGTCTTCTTCTCTCTCTGCCCCTCCCCCTCTCATGCTCTGTCTCTCTCTGTATCAAAAATAAATAAAACATTTTTTAAAAATAAGAAATTAAAAAAAAATAAAACATTAAAAAAAATAAGAAGTTCGAAGGTTTTAGCTTCCGAACTGGAGACTTAAACCAGCAGAGAACAGATTTGAACCATGTCAGCGCTGGGTGGCGCCGTGGGAGGCACATTCCCAGAAAGCCAAGGCCGCGCCTGTGCTAGGCTGACGGACGCACCCCCTGCAAGGGCGCCGGCCAGACCAGCAGCCACCCACCCGCAGGGGCGCAGACACGAACAGGGACGCCCAGGAGCTCTGCGCCCTGACGGGGCAGCTCCCAGGCCCTGCTGTCCCCGCCACGGGGTCCCCCCACGGAACTCTCGACACAAACCCCCGCCGCCGCCGTGACTGTCTGCACTGCCCCTCTGGCAAAGCTCAGAGATGTGGGGAGCTCGGCCTCGGGTTGTGGGGCACAGCGGGAGGGTCCAGACCCAGGCCACCTGCTTCCAGTGCGGGGCCCCACCCGTCCGTGCGGCCGGGCCGGCGCAGGTGCAGGTCCCGCCAGCAGGAGGCGCGCGTGCAGGCACGGCCCGCAGCCTCGCCGGCCACACCCCTGCCACGGCGCGCGGTCTGGTGGCGGGTCTTCTTGCGAACTCTTCCCAACTTCAGCGGGGACACAGCGTGGCCACAGAAGCCGAGAACAACCCGCCCGCCACCTTCCCACGTGCCCTCCCTGCCGAGCACGAAGGAGGCAGGAAGAACGAGGAATCTCCGCCAAGGTGAAGGGGTCGCCCGCCTCCGCGCTCGCCGTCAAGAAGTTGCTCCTTGAAAAACCAGCGCACTTTTCATTGACGAACTTTGCTTGAGGAGGCAAATCCGGCGGAACACGCCGCCTTTCATTAGATTTTTTGATACAAATCTGGTCGCAAACTAACTTGGCTCCCCCTCGTGCCTTCCCCAGAGAAGACGCTCACCGCGTCCTGACTGACCCGAGAGCCGCGAGGGCTGGCACGCGCGGCCGCGGGCTGGCTTCCGGTCCGGGCACTGGGTCCGAGCACGAAGCCAAGCAGCAAGAGTCACTTACTTCCGTTTGCCTCAAACAGCAGTGACCACGCCGAAGCTGTGGACATGTCAGCGTCACCGCCCCCGACGGGCCTCGACGGAGCCGAGCCCCACACCAGTCCTGACGGGCCCGACAGAAGCAGCGTCGGTGGAGACACAGGGAATCCTGAAAGACAACGCCTAGGTTTCCTGTTGTTTCGTGTTTGTAAACCGTGAAGAAAACCTCTGTCCTTTACTGTCATCTGAAGTAAAAGCTCTGACAGGTATCAGCATCGGAAGCCAGGGGACAGTGGGGTCCACCAACGTCAACGGAGAGAACCGGCCACCTGCCCCTCAGACGCGGCCCCGCGGGACGGTCACCCGGGGGCGGTCAGCGGGGCGACGCGCCGGAGTGGGCGAGCGGCGTGAGCAGGACCTGTCACCAAGCTTGCTTAGCAAGTCCCCAGGGGACTTCCTGTCCCGCTGCTGTGGTAACCCAGCACTGTTCTGGCCCCAGACACAGGTGACCTCGCGTGCTGACAGGGGCAGACTGACGCCTCCTTCCCCTTCTCGGGGCGGGACTTCCCATCTGCCCATTTCCGGGTATTGCTCGTGCCCCCCCCCCCGCCCCTCCAGGCACAGCCCGCGCGCCGCACCACGGGGACGGGTGGGAGACACGAGGACACGCTCCTGGCCTCCGGGGCCCGCGGCGGCCCCAGGCCCCAGAGGAGCGCGCACTGGGAGGCTGAGAGCAGCGCCAAAGCCCCGTCTCGGCCCCTCGCGGGCTGTGTCAGGGACCCCCACGCTCGGGGTTTCCAGGCTGACAGCATGTCTCTGCACCCCCTCCAAAGGAGAGCACCCAGAAGGCTCCAGTACTGAGTCAACTACTGTGCAGTCCGTCTAAGCAGGGAAGGTCATCTGGGTCCCCCTCCTGACAGAGACACCCGTGGACCTGGCGGTCTTGGCAGTCAGGCAGGGTAGGGGCTGCGGGGGTGGCCCGGAGCCCTCTGGGCACTCAGCTCTTCCCTCTGCGGTCTCCGCCAGCTTCTCCCACCACCATGTCCTTGAGTGGCGTGCCCCCACCCTCCCCCCATCCCCGTGCTTCCTGCCTCACCGGGTGGAACCTCTTGGCAAAGGGAGCAGCATTTGGTGACTAACAGCGATGTGCACGCGGACGGAGGTGGATGGGGCCCCGCACGCTGTCGTCTTCTCGCTCCCCCACTTCGCTCCCCACTGATTGGCTGCGCCCTAGCGCTTTAACCGAGGAGCAGAGCCACACGCCTGCGCACAAGACACCCGGGCCGCCACCCGGTTTGCGGCCAGGTCTCATGTGCGGGGCGTGCGCCCCCTTCAGGAGGCACCCAGTGTCTCCTGGTGCGTCTGGGTCCGAGAACCTGAGCGGCAAGGCTCCCGTGCGCCGCCCTGGGCAAACAGGCATCGGGGCTGCTGCGTGTGCGGCGTGGGCGCCCCACAGGCACCAGGAAGCTGTCCTCGAACAGACGGAGGTCAGGGCCAGGAAGCACTGGGGACTGGGCTCTGCCACCCCCGGAGCTGGGGCGGAGGCTGACGGGGGAGAATCATCAGAAAGGCTCACCCGTTCGCTATGAGAGTTGGAAACCAAGGCGAGAGGGTGATTTTGTTGCAGCTGTTTGGGGACGCATGGGAGTTTATCAGGGGTGCTCCCGAGGGGGACAGAGACGCCCTCTCCACGCACTCAGGGCAAGGCTGCTGAGGGGGAGCCTCGCTGATACCTTGGTGATTATGACTCGGGCCAGTAACTGGGGTAGTGAGACGGCGGGCAGTAAAGGACTAGTGACACTGTGACGACAGCAAGCTCACAAAGAAGACCTGACCCCAGCGGACCCACAGGGGGCGGGGGGCTGAGTGATTCTGTGGGTGAACGGTGGGCGGCCGGGCCATGACCCCCAGCCGCCGGCCCCGACTGCTCTCACCGGGGACTGCCTGCCTAGGCTTCCCCTTCTCAGAGGACGGCTCACCCCCTACACCCCGGAGAAGGTGCCGGCCACGCCCAGACCAGCAGCCCAGGGCCTCCGATGGGGACAGTGCAGCTGCGTGTCCCTCAGGCCACCAATCGGGGCACATCTGGGCTCAGGACCCTGTCGTCCCACGTGCTCCCACCCCCCAGCACATCCACACCAGCATTTGCTCTGTGCGCGTTTGCTGGGTGAAGGGATGAAGGGGCAGAGACTGGGGTGGGGGTGCACACGGCACCGCTGGCTGGACGTCCTGACTGGGGGGAGGGGTACACAGGACACTGCTGGTTGGACGTCCTGACGGGGGGGGGGGGTGCACACGGCACCGCTGGTTGGGCGGCCCTGACTGCGTGAGGTGCGGGCGTTATTTGCCGTCGCACTCCGCACCTCACGTCCCCCTACCGTCACCAGCCTGCGCTGGCCGGGTGACGCCAGGGTCCTGCGCCCTGCACGTGACCTGCGCGGCGTTGGGACTGATGCCCCCGCGAGGCCCCGCCCAGAGCTGGCAGCACAGATGTGTTAGAGCCTGGCTCCTTGGGGACACTGGTCCCCGGCGGATGCTGAGTTAGAAACCCCCTGAAAACCTTCTCTCCCAGGGTCAGACGGCCTTCTTTCTCTTTTTCTATTGATATTTTGAACTTAATAAGGTTTCAAAATCTAGAAAAAGAGATTTTTCCCTGCCTGTGAACATCCAGTCTCTGAGGCCACCAGATAAACACGCCCCTGTCACTGCAGACTCAGAATAAGTGAGCGGGGGGGACCTCTCTGAGCTGAGACTCCGCAGGCCCCGACCCCGCCCCCCCCAGGCAGTGACACAGGGCACCTTGGCCTGCAGCAGGGGTGGGGGTGGAGGGCCTGGAGGCAGGAAGCCACACTGGGTCCAGAGCTGGGCAGCTACCTGTCAATCAAGTGTGATTTTAAAATAATTTTGTTTCCATCTTAAACTACACAGGCAGGCTGAGACAGACACATCACCTCCTCCCACCTCCCTGGGGACAACCCCCCCCCCCCCGGTGCCGGTGCTGCATTTAAACGTGGGTTCTCTTGGCATAAACCACACGTGTTTTCATAGGCATGTGATCATATAGTCCTAATTATTTCTACTAAAAACCTCAGTGTGCATGTTTCCATCCTGTTCCATGTCCCCCTCAAAAACATCCGGGTGGGTGTACCGTATTTCACCATGTTTTCTTTTACTCTTCATTTGGAGAGAACCTTCCATGGGAAATTTCTAGAACTAGAATTTGGGGGTCAAGTTAAATGAACACTTTCAGAGCTTCTGACACATAATTTCCCCCCCAGGAGGCAGCGTCAATATTTGTCTTCTCACAAATGCAGATGGTCACTGTCACGTAAAAAGCTAACAATATGATAAGCAGTAACAAAAACCTTTTTCCTAGTTTTCTTTCCATTTCTACTCATTTTGTTGCTAAGAATATTACTGTTTTTTTCATGAGCTTATTAAAGTTGTACCTTGTGACAAAACTGTTCGCTCCTTTGTTGATTTTTTCCCCTCTAGGAATATTACCTCCTGTTTCCCAAACTGAACTGAGATATTGTTTCCTAAAGTTTTTATGAAAATATGTTGCAAATATTTTTCCTGTTGTGTGTCTGCCTCTTAATCTTGTTTATGATTTTTTTTGACCTACAGAAATTTGGTTCTTATGTTAAGTCAATTATTGGTATTTATTGAAACCCCAGAGTTCAGTTTCGTGCTCATAAAGACTAACCCCAAGAGTTGCCTCAAATGTATCGTCGGGCGGGCCTGCGTGCCTGCGTGCGTGCGTGCGTGCGTGCCTGAAAGACACCTGTGTGTCAAAGGGAAGCGGTAACTACAGAAGCCAGGTCATGCGTGAGGCTCAGAGACGCACTGCAGATGCACGTCCTCCATCGTCCCCGACGGGAGGGCGCCGGGCAGCACCACGCGCCTCCCGAGGCAGCTCGCGCTGCAACGGGACAACGGCAGAGGCAGAGGTCCTCGGTCCACAGAGCGGTTTCCACACCTGCTCCAGGTCAAAGCTGTCCGCCACTCGGGGTTGGACAGGAGGTGGGACAGCGTTCCTGCCACACAGCTGAGACCCCATTCCCAGGGTGTCCCAGCCCTCCGTGTCCCCGAACCTCCCCACCTCTGCGCAGAACGGGTTCCTAAGGGAAGGGCAGAGATGGAAAGGTGCACAGAGAGTGACACATCATGCTGGGAGCGTGGCAGGTGGGGGCGTGCGGGGAACGTGTGTCCAGGGTCCAGCAAGGGGACCACGGACTGGGCAGAGGAGTCACGCAGGAAGGACTTCCTCTTTCCAGCACAGAGAACAGTCAGCAATGACCTTGTGCGGTGACACGGCGACTAGACTTTGTGGGCACCATGTCACAAAGACCCAAGGACTGAGTCACCGTGACGTGCACCTGACACTGCCTGGGTACCCTACGTCCATCACACGCCCATAGACGCCATCATCAGTCTCCCCACAGCGCCCTGGTTTCCACACCTGCGACAGGCCTGTGACAGCTTTGTCCCGGGCCGGCCCAGGTCCTGGCCGGAGCCAGAAGCTGCCGCTGGAAGCGATGTGCCATGCAGGGCAGTGGGGGGCTCATCACAACTGGACTGCTGTCGCGGGCCCAATCGTGTGAAGCCCTCGACCCAGGACCTCGGAAAGGAACTGTGTTTGCAGACGGAGCCTTGACAGAAGTGACTTAGGTCAAAGGAGGCTGTTCCCGTGGCCCCAGGCCAACTGCTGTTTTTATGAGAAAAGGAGGCTGGGCACGCATGAGGACAAAGGAGAGGCCAAGTGAGGACACGGGGCAGGAGGGGGTCCACTGACCCAGGAGAGAGGCCCCAGGAGGCCACGCCTGCCCAGCCAGGACCCCTGCCTTGCTGCCGTGGGAATAAATGTCTAACCCACCCAGTCCATCGTCTTCGCCCGTTCCGGTGGCCAGACACACACCACAGACTGGGGGGCTCATCTGCTCTGGGAACCCCCACCATGGTGCTGGTAGATTCCTGTCTGCCGAGAACTGCTTCCCGGGTCACAGATGGGGCCGCCTCCTTGTCGCCAAGTGGGGGGGATGAGGGAGCTCTGCGGGGCTCTTACGAGAGCACTACACCCACCACGAGGCCCCCACCCTCACGACACCGTCCCCTCCCACAGGCTCGACCTCCTTAGACCGGCACGATGGGGTTAGATGTCAACATGTGCATGTTGGGGGGCCACGTGGTCAGTTCACGGCATGTGGCACTTCATCACGGCTGCCCGGGAACTAGCGTGGCCATCCCATGTAAGGTGAGCCACTGTGCAGTGTGACCAGAAGAGGGCACATGTCCTGGGTGTACCACTGCCAGACCCAGGAGCCGGCACCCCTGACGTCCGTGACTAGCGCTTCCTCAATCACGTGACTTTTGCAGGACCTGGTTGGCATAAAAACGGGCATGTGCTGAAACATCTGGGAATCATTTTGAAGTCCAAGGTTGCTCCGTCCCGTGTCCCCGTCACTCTGGCCACTGCTCCCAGGGAGCCGTGGATGCACCCTGGCTGGGAACTGGCACTCATGCCGGGCAGGGCGAGGCATGTGAGCACACGTGGGCTGGGACTCAGTGCCTCCGCCACGGGCTTGAGGGCGGAGCACAGGATCTAGTGCCCGATGCATGGAGAGACCTCAGACAGCAGCTCCCCTGTCCACTCTGGCGTCCGGCGCCCTCTTCCAGTGCAAGCCGCCCACAAAACATCAATGTGCAGAAATCCCTGCCTTCCTTTTATCAAGGGTAAGCCAGGCAGTGGTGGGTGTGCGGTAAGGGCTCACTGGGCAGGTCTGGGGCTCCGCCCCTCATGCTCCAGAGAAAGGAGTGGCCCTTTACGGCTGCTGGGAGCCTGCCCCTGAGCCCTTGAAATGTCCTGCCCGGTCAGAGCGTCCGCGTGTATCTGGGGCCAGGCTGCGCCAGAACCTCAGTGCTGACAGTGTGATTTATGGCCAATGCCTATTTTTGTTTGCCAGGGCCCCGGGCCACGCGGAGTCCATCTGACCTCTGCGGCTGGAGGTGGGGGAGCTGGGTCGGTCACACAGGTGCCTCACGCCTCCGTGAGCGGCCCCCAGTGAAGACCCTCGCGGAAGCCGGGTGAGCCCCCATGGGCAGTAAGCTGTAGTGTCCCTTGGGGGCCGGAGCTGGACAGTTAGGTGCCAGGGCCGCACTGGCCTTCCTGTCGTCTGGGCTTGGTCCTGTGCAGATTTTGATGGTTACCCTTCTGCTGATAAAACATAACTGTGCACATAACAGTTTTTCTGGGTCCTTCTAGAGAATCACTGAGCCTGAGGGTGGGCCTAGGGACACATGTGAATAATAAATACACTATCCTCTTCTAAGAGCTGGTCAAGGTCTATGTCTCAGTTCAAGGAACAAGGAGGGAAAGAAGACCGAATGTGGGGAGACAGATTCTCAGGACTCTGTGAGCTCCTCCGGGGGACGCACAGCAGAGCCTCACGCGTACAGGGAGGGGAGACAGCCGGGCCCTCGCACCTGTTTCACCATCTCCATTCCAGAGCTAAGTCGGCACTTAGGAAGTAGTTCAGGGTAACTGCGGACGGGAAGGAGAGAGTCGTGAGCGGTATTTAAACTATGGCTGTGCCTTAATCCACGGAGGAGAAATGCCACCTGCAGAGCGGCTGACACGAGCTGGCATTTCAGCAAATACGATGGACTTCACAGGCCCCTGATTTCCACTGTGAGGCTCCACTTAGCCGCTTCGGCTAATCGAGGACAAGGAGATCCACTGGGGGGGGGCGGGGGGGCGGCCCCAGCTCGCAGCTCAGCGCTCCTCAGTGAGGGGGGAGGGGGCGCTGGCTCAAGGTCTAGCACAGCCTGCGGTCCACCTTTCTGTACTTGTACGTGTCAGGAGTCAGACCCAATGCTGAAGCCCAAACGTGCCAGCCTATCCGACACACACACACACACACACACACACACACACAACTAAATAAAAACAGAAGAATACAAACCAAAAAACCCCAGAAAACTCAATTTCTCAGGAGCCCATGAATTTCACTCATCAATGCCTGCAAGTCACATATGAGGTAGTGTGATCTTCAGGTACAGCCGCAACTTCCAAGCAGGATTATCTTTTTTTTTTTTTAATTTTTTCCTGTAAGAATCGTGAGTGGGCGTGGTGCACGCACGACGCCGGAGGTCCGCTCACGGCGCGGCGGGCCCTGTGGCCGAACGAACTCGCGGCTCCGGCCTCACCGCCGCCCGCGGGGCCCCGAGGGCGCCCGAGACCTGCTCCCTGACCGGGTCCCTGCGTCGTGCGGCGCTGCTCGCCGTGGGCGCCGCGCCCGGCAGGAGGGCCCGGACTGACTCGTCCCTGCGGCTTCTCCCCTGCGGCCAGCGCCACCCCCCCCCCCGGCCTCCCCACTGTTCTCTGCTCTGTGTCTGTGCGTTTGACGCTTTCCGAATCCACGTGTCCGTGAGATCGTACACCTTCTTCGTGCCCTGTGTGACGCGTCTCACTCGGCATCATGTCCTCCTGCTCCATCCACAGTGTTGCAAATGGCTGGATTCCTTTCTTTTTCATGGCTGGGTAACATTTCATTTTATACACAGTTTCCTGTCTTTGACCCTGCTTTACCCACTCAGGCAGGAGTCTGTTTTCTTCCGTCGCTGCCCCGCCTGTGGAAGCAGGAACGACCTGTGGCCTCCATTCGCCCAACCTCGCATTGCCTTCTCGAGTCCGCAGAGGAGCCCAACGGCCGCACGACGGATTCGCACCACTGCCCGCCAAATAAATACTCACTGAGCAGCACCCACTGCGGGCGCCGTGCGGGGCCTCAGGGAGACGGGAAGAGACCCCGTCCTCCCCAGGCCCACCCCAAGCTCGAGTCCCGTCTGAAGGAAGTCGGGACGCCGACGGGGTGTCAGGAGGCTAGGTGGGTGAGTGCTGAGGTTCACTTATGCTGGGAGACAGGAAATCCAGGTCTGCTCCTGACCCCACGGTTTGGTTCTGCTGCTCAAAATCAGCCCCGGGGTGAGGTCGGCCTCCGGCCCCTGCCCGGCCGCGGCTGCAGTGACCTCTCACGAAGACTGCGCGTTCTGCCGACGCTTCTCCTCCGTGGCCTGCGCCCCTTTCACGGCAGTCAGGTCACCGAGCAGGACCAAACGGAAAAGTTGAGGAAAGTTAATTAATTGCAAGGGTCAGTTTGGTTAAGAGAAGATGCTCACAAAACTGCATAACTTGTGGTCACCTCATCTTCGCGACTCCGAGCCCCCCCTTGCAAACGCTCCGCATTCCCAGCCCGCTCCCAGCACGTCCGAGTCCTGCCTGTGTCAGGAGGCCGTGCTGCTGTCTCCGTCCACACCTATGGCCTCTCTCGTTCACAGGACACCAGAGGTGGCCCGCTCTGCTGACCACCTGCCGTCGGAAGCCCCCCACAAGCAAGCCCCTTCCCGGGACCCCAGCCTGCAGTCCCCACAGCCCTGCCCGGGGGTCGGAGGTCAGCACCCTCCTTTCTGTGCCGCGTCTCCCCCTCTTCCGCAGGACAAACCTTCCCTCCTGTCAGCTCGCAGCCCAGTCTGCATCCTTGGTGATGATGTCCTGGAATCACCCGACAGGACCCCCTCCTGACCCACCCCCTGCCGCCTCTGTGACAACATCCGAGAAGCTCCAAGTGTCTGGACGGCTCCCTGTGCCTGCACCGGTCACGTCTCTTCCCCAGACAGAGGTTCCACGCGGCTCTGGGCTCTCAGCCGGCACCCCTGGAGCCTTGGCCGGAGCCCTGCCTGCACACACACAGCTCCCCCTTAGCACCCAGGGACCGGGCCCAGCGCCCAGCACCCTCGTCCTGCGGCTGTTGGCGCTTCCATTTCTGTCCCTTGTGAGGACCCGGGATACAGGTCACTCTTTCTTCTGCTCAAGGCTGTGCATTAGCTCACCCATCGTGTGCTAACTTCACAAAGTGGACAGTAATGTGGCTTCAGAAAGTATCTGATGGGCACGTGGGTGCTTAATCATGATGGAGAGTTACAAAGTATTTTGTAACTTTGGTTGAGAGTGAAGAAAGTGTGAAGGTTTCATTAATGTGATTATTGCTAATAACTAGATTATTACTAGTTCACCCACAAAATACATATTTGAACTTCCATAAATGATTTTGTTGGATAGGTAGTATTTAAGAACTGTTACATTTTTAGCCTTTACTATATAACACAGTCACCACAAGCATATTTATAGTGTCACAATAAAGGAAATGTAAAGAATACATGTAAACTTTACACCACTAAGTATGCCAGACGTTGGCAGACCAGGAGACCCTATGGGCCAAATCTGGCCCACTGTCTTTTGTAAATAAAGTTTTATTGACACACATCCCCCTTTCATGCACTGTCTGTGGTTGTTTTCGTACTCTACTAGAAGCGCTGAGTAGTTGTGACAGAGAACACATGGCCTGCAAAACTAACCTTTTTTACCTTAATTAAAAATATTTTATTACTAAAAATGATTTTGAGCTTTCAGTGAGTTGGGATCTTTTTGCTGGTGGAGGGCCTGGCCTCAGTGTTGATGGCTGCCGACTGATCAAGGTGGAGGTGCTGAATGTCTGTGGCAATTTCTTTAAAAAAATTTTTTTATGTTTTATTTATTTTTGAGACTGAGACAGAGTATGAGCCGGGGAGGGGCAGAGAGTGAGAGGGAGGCACAGACTCCGAAGCAGCTCCAGGCTCTGAGCTGTCAGCACAGAGCTTGATGCGGAGCTTGAATTCATGAACTGTGAGATCGTGATCCGCGCCGAAGTTGGACACTTAACCAACTGAGCCACCCAGGTGCCCCATGTGGCTATTTCTTAAAATACGACAATAAAGTTTGCCACTTCAAGTGACTGTTCCTTTCATGAATAATTTCCCTGATAGCATTTTGCCTACCGTAGACCTTCTTTTGAATTAGAATCCGTTCTCTCAAACCCTGCCGCCGCTTCATCAGTGAGGTTCATGGAACATTCTAAATCCTCTGCAGTCATCTCAACAACTTTTACCTCATCTTTAGCAGGAGTGGTGTCCTTTTCAAGAAACTGCTTTCTTTGCTCATCCAAGAGAAAAGAAGCAACCCTTCATCTGTTCAAGTTTTTCAAGAGATCGCAGCCGTTCAGCCCGTCTTCAGGCTCCACTTCTAACTCTCATTCTCTTACTGTTTCCATTACGTCTGCAGTTACTTCCTCCACCGGAGCCTCGAGCCCCTCACAGTCATCCGTGAGGGCTGGAATCCGTGTCTTCCAAACTGTTCCCAGGGTTGATGTTCTGACCCTTCCCCATGAATCGTGATGCTCTCACCAGTGTCTAGAACGGGAGATCCTTTCCTCGTAGGATCCGCCAGAGGAACCAGCAGTTAAGGCAGCTCTCCCCTTGGGAAATGACTTCTTAGATAAGAAGACCGAACAGTCAGAACAGCTCTTTGATTCAGGGGCTTCCGAGTGGATGTGGTGTTGGCAGGATGCAAACCGTTAATCTCACCGCACGCTTCCGTCGGAGCTCTGGGGCGACCAGATGCGTCGTCACTGAGCAGTAATATTTTTGTAAACATAATCTATTGTCAAATCGGCTAACACAGTGTGCAGTGTGCTCTTGGCTTTTGCGGTAGATTCCTGTGGTTCATCGCTTACATACAACACCCAGTGCTCGTCCCAACAAGTGCCCTCCTCCGTGCCCATCACTCACCTTCCCCTCTCCCCCAGGGCCCCATCAACCCTGAGTTTGTTCTCTGTATTTAAGAGTCCCTTCTCTATCCATCCATTTGCAGAATAAGTCTGCTGACCCAGCTCCACATTATTTTATAGCACAGAGTGGTTCTACTATTATAAACACTAATTGTTTATCCCAAACAAAACAAAATCAAAACTCTCCATGATATGTTAAATATATTAAATACCCTATTGTGGCATCCAGCAATTCACTGAATTGGAGGAAAGAATATTCGGGATGGTACCCCCGTCTTGGATTCACCAGGAAGGAGCAAGTTACTCAGCAGCTCACGGCTTGGCTGCCCATCTGCAGCCTAGAATCCGGCACTATGGCCACCGATGTGGCCCCACCGATACGGAATGGCTTGGACTCTGTCAGCTGCTCGGGTTCTGCAGCCCGCGGCAAGTGCGGGATTCCTGGACCGTGTCCAAGAACAACTCCAAGGGATGACATCCGTAGCATGTCAGTAAGTGGCCCCCGGTCAGCATGCCCTGTTAACGCGCCCCTGAGCTGCTTGCAAGATGGGCCACTGAGGGCCACCCTGATGCATCCTCGCTTCTCTGGGAGCGCTCCTGGTCAAGCCCGGGCTCTCAGCCGGCCCGCATGACTTCCGGGAGTGAGCACGCACCACAACGCCTTGTGTCGGGGCTGCGGCACTCACTCTCCCCGTCTGATCTTTCTGAGACGCCACCTTGACTAACACGGCAAGCCTGTCCTGTTGGCAGAGCTGCTGGTGGGAGAATCCTGGTAAATACACCTACGTGCATTGCAGAGAAGAATGATTTGTGAAGACAGTGTTCAATTATAATTTGGCTACAAAGTATTTTTGCATAAGAACAATCTAACAAAATTAAATGTACCGTAAACCAAAAATGTGCCAAAAGAATTAAACAGAGCTCTCTTGGAAAATGTTCCCGGGTGCAAAAGGCATTGTTTACACAGAAAGAATGTTAAAAACTTACTTTGTACACACCTGTGGATGCTACCCTGTCTAAACCTCAGAGGTCTGGGTACTTTTCCACCTTTACTTTAAACCAGCTAATGTGACTTGGTTATGCAGCCTCCTGCAAATCCGTAATCTGTCACTGAATCACGGGATCCCAGAAGGTAAAAAATAGGTTCTACTTTTTATCGATTCTCACAACCTCTTCTACAGAATTCCTGCCAACAGTGCTGAGAGATTAAGTTCTGTATTTTCCAAAGCCCTGAGCCAGAGGCACATGCTCCCGGGGAAGAGCGCTCTGAGCTCAGACCCACTGTATTCACAGCGTCCCCTTCACCTGCGGCCTCGTCAATTAACCCTCTAAGACTCAGGATTCCCACACACGAAGGGAAAGTGACAGGGTCTTCCTTCCAACGTCATGAGACACGTTAAGTGAGATAATGCATATGAAGCTCCTCATAAGGTTTCTCTGTCCGTAAAACAGACAAAACTGTGCGCACGGAGCTCTGAAGATGACACGTGTCCTCGTGAAGCCTGGCTCATGGCAGGGCCCCCGCGCGGTGTAGACATTCTAGAACTGATCCCCCGACAGGCGCCTCCCATCAAAGCTCCAGGTCCCTGGAGGTCTGTCTCGGGAAGCACCTTCCCCCTGACGTTTCCAAAGCAGACGGAATGCCTTGGTGGTTCTTCCCTCGTAACGTCCTCACCGGATGTGTCCTCAGTGGTGTCCAGCCCCCTGACCTGAGTAAATGCTCTTGATACTGCATGGATTTCAGATTTTACCCCGTTTGCTTGGCCTCTGGTTTGTCTGTTTAGATTCCTTGAGTCGAGGCATAACGAACACGTTGCAAGGTTCTCTCCTTCAGCGTGTGCCATTCAGCGGTTTGGGTGCCTTCCCGAAGCTGTGCTAGCGACCACCACTGTGAGTCGAGCATGTCTGCACTGCCCCTATGTTAGCTCTGCACCTGTTACCCGTTACGCCTCGCCCCAGCCTCCCCCAGAGCCTGGGAACCATCGGTCTCTGTCTAAATGGAATCACAGTTTGCAGACTCTCAGGCCTGGCTTCTTTCTTTCAGCAAAAGATTTTCAATGTTTATCCACGGTGTCGAACGAGTAAGAACCTCGCTCCTTCCTTGGCCCAGTATCATTCAGTGTGTAGCCACGCCTCCTCTTGCCCGTCTGGCCACTGGTCCGTGGGCGTCTGAGGCGTCCCCACTTTGTGGCCACACCGAATAACACTGTGTCCGTGCGCAGACACGTCTTCAGTCCTGTTGCGTATGTGCCTGGAGCTGGAGATGCCCGGTCATAAGAACTCCGTGCCTGACTTTCTGAGGAATCGCCAAGCTGTTCTTCAAAGTGCCTGCGTCGTCCTGCATTCTGTCAGAATGGGGGAGGGGCTCTGGTTCCTTCCCGTCACTGCCGGTCACCGCGCTGGCGGTCATGTTCACGCCTGATGGGGGTGTGAAACCAGACCTCGCATTTCTGACGTGGATTTCTCCGATGACTGATCACGCTGACCTTGTTTTCATGTGCTCATTGGTCATTAGTGTATCTTCCTCTCGAGAAGTGTCCATTTCAATTCTCCGTCCACTTCTAAACTGGGTGGTCTTTCTTGCTGATTTGTAAAATTCTTTATAAATTCTGGATAAAGAGTCTTACACCATATACCTTTTGCAAATATTCCCTACATTCTGTGGGTTATCATTTCATGTTCCTGATTGATGATGTCCTTTGAAGCAGAGATTTTAGTTTTGAGTATTTGTTTTCTGTGTCTGTGTCATTTGTCATATTTAAGAAATCATTGCCTATCCAAGTTCACCAAAATTTGCATCTGCCAGGAGTTTCCTTACAGGAGTTTTATAGTTTTCTCTCTTAGACTTAGATCTTTGGATCTTTGATCCATTTTGAGTTAATTTTGGCATGTAGTGTGAGGTAGGGCCCATTTGCCTCTATATGTCTAACAATATTTCATACAGGTCTAGCAGACTGGAGTTTCTGATTCTTGTTTGTTGAATAAATGTGCATACATTAAAACATAAAGAAGCGCAGAGTCCATTTTTATGAGATTTGTGATATATTTTAAATAGCTTAACTGATTTAGGTTTTGAGAATTTAGAACAGAAAACACATGTATCCAAATTTACTGTTGATGCATGGTTGCACTTCCTCCCAGTGAGCCTGACGCCGACTAGATGCGTACTTAGTACCGCACGGAAGACGCTTCCTGGGGTGATTCAGCCTCACAGATGCCCTTGAGGATGGTGACGTCATTCCTGTTCACCGAGTGGAGGTGAAGGGACGAACTCCTTCCTCGGTAACTTACAAGTTGGAACACACACCCAGCCATCTCTAGAAACAAGGGCGGGAACGAAAGGCCGTTCTTTTACGCAGCCCTTATCATCTCCTTTTCAAATCCTTCCATCTTCGGGCCACCTGGAGGCTCAGTCAGTTAAACCTCCGACTTCAGCTCAAGTCATGTCTCACGGTTTGTGGGTTCGAGCCCCATGTCTGGCTCTGTGCCGACAGCTCAGAGCCTGGGGCCTGCTTCGGACTGTGGTCTCCCTCTCTCTCAAAAATAAACAAACATTAAAAAAAATTCAAATCCCTCCATCTTAAAGCTGAGGGTGGTGCTCGCCGCCTCACGCCAGGACCTGGGGAACCCTGGTTCACCACAGTCACGTGACTGAAGAGCCCTGAACACACGGACAGCAGGGAAAAGGAGTCTGCAAGGCCATCGGCCCCAGCGCCGGCGATGCCTGGCGTGGTGGTGTGCACCAGGCAGGGGTGTCCCCCCCCCACCCCCACGCCCCCGTGGACACCGGTCACAGCTCCGTCTGAGAGCACAGCTCCCACTGGATTTACTCCCGTTTCTTCCACAGCCGGGTGTCGTGTTTGCAACAGACCACGGCTCCCCCTCCCGCGGCGACTGTCAGGAGCAGGCCCCCGGTTTCCTGTGAGGCCACTGGCCTTTGTCATCCATAAAGTCCCCCTACGTCACGTTAGGTGTGCGATGGAAGCGTGGTGGTTTTGGAGAATCGCTGTTCTCTAGGCGAGCTCTAGACATTTAAGCGTAAATACTACATTGAAAGAACAGGAGAGTAAAACTTACGTCCCCGCTTGGGAAAGGCTGTGCTATTTTCCCCATCCCCCATATTTCTGGAACTAAGGCAAGGCAAAGGCAAGGAAGGTAGGAACAAAAAACAAAACAAAGCAAACCAAGGAAAGCGGCGGTGCGCATTACCGGCCACGTGGCCGTGTGGCACTCCCTGCACCTGTTAAAACGTGGACTGCAGGCCCCAAACGGTGCTGCCTGCGCCGAGATTCCAACCCGGGCCCCACGCCTGGTCTGCGTGCAGCACCGCCCCCTCCCCGCAATGCGGTTTTCCTGGGTCGGTCAGGACGCTCACTCAGCAGAGTCTGCCCGTGGGTCCCCACTGTCCTCCAAAGACGGGTGAGGCGGCCGCAAAATAAGACCCCTTGCTCCTCCCCCGAGGGAGGCGTCCCCAGCTGGACCATTTTCTCTTGCGGATAACTCTCCTGGCCCCGCCCTCCTTCTGTAAAAAGTGCACGCACCCCTCCTGGACGGCGGACAGGACGCCTCACACAGCCTGCCCGCTGCGTGCAGGGCAGTGCACGCACCCCTCCTGGACGGCGGACAGGACGCCTCACACAGCCTGCCCGCTGCGTGCAGGGCAGTGCACGCACCCCCCTCCTGGACGGCGGACAGGACGCCTCACACAGCCTGCCCGCTGTGTAGACAGCCAGGGCGCTCACAGTTCCCCCCAAGCCCTGACCCTGGTACCCTGAGTGAAGAGGCTGCTCGCCTCACCCCCAACAGCCCGTGGCTCCTCCTCCCCCCCTTCCCATCTTCATGCAACCCCCCCCCCCAGTGGCGTCTCCCTGCCCACTACTCAAAGCCATACACGTGTTCACTTCCTCTTAGTTCACTATGCCCCACACGCATGTACACGTGCAGATACGTGCATGCATACGTGTGCATGTGTGCCCCTCACGCAGAGGCCCCAGCCTGCACAGAGCCCACCTCTCCGTCACTACCCCTGCCCAGAGCAGAGCTCATAAACCCTGAGCATTCAGACAGTTTGAGACCAGGTGCGAGGGTGGCACGGGACGCAGCTCAGGGTTCATGCGTCAGGTGAGACGGAGTGAAGGGGACGGGTCTGGAAAACTGAGGATGTGTGAAGAGGCAACAGGAAGACTCCCTGGACGCCTCTGGTTCCCAGCCAGTGATTCAGCAGGAGGATGGGGAAGGGTCCAAGCTCTCGGCCGTACAACCCCATCCTGTGCTCCAGCCTACCGCTGACACCCACCTGCTGGGGACATGGAGAGTGGATCACCCCTATTTCCAAGTATCAGCCTCTGAACAGTAGCACCTGAGGCTCACTCTGGGCGGGGAGGAGACCAGCCGCTGGCAGGACGGGACGGAGGGCCCAAGGAGGGCCGGGGGGGACGGGAACCGGGGCCTGGTCTGCCCACGTTTGCTGCTGTGTGACCTCAAGTGAGACGGCTTCTAGTTACCTGGAGCGTCCGCTCCTCTAGCTGAGGGGAACCTGGGGCTGGGGCCAGGGGGGTCCCTGCCTGGACCCTCATCACAGACTCGCTCCGAGTGGCCTCCAGCTCCCTTTACCACCTCTTATCTTCTCCCCAGAGGCCTCACCACTCTGGGCAGCCGAACAGGCATTTCTCCCAGATTCAGCCGAGTCCACACACCCCTCATCTGCAAAAGTACAGGATTTTTCCGAGAAGCGTCACACCGGACTTTGCCCAGTACCCTACAGGAGCCCTGGCGGGTCAGGCAGGCCTGGCCACCCCCCTAGTGTATCCACACCTGTCCCTCCCACCAGCCTCAGAGGCCCCTGGAGTCCATCACTGTCCCCTCACCCCTCACACACAGGCTGGGTTCTTGGAATCGATTTTGACTCTCTGTTTCATATTTCCAGGCAATTTTATCAAGTTCAACAAATTTAACCCATAGGTAATACCTCAACTTTTTAAGTTTTTTTTTTTTTAACATTTATTAAGTTTAGAGACAGAAACAGAGCGTGAGCAGTGGAGGGGCAGAGAGAGAGGGAGACACAGAACCCAAAGGAGGCTCCAGACTCGGAGCTGTCAGCTCGGAGCCCGACCCAGGGGCCCGAACTCACAAACGGTGAGATCATAACTTGAGCGGAGTCAGACGCTTCACCACCCAGGCACCCCAATACCTCAACTTATTCACAAAATCTATTTTATGTTCCATCTTCCTTGTATTTCAACTCAGGTTACTGCATTCTGCGAATGGGGACACAGCTGACAGACTCAAGGCTGCGCATATTTAATGCGCCCACTGTGATGAATTTGGACACAGGTGTCCTACTGTGAAGGCATCACAGAAATCGAGGGGACAGACACCCCCAACACCTTCTCAAGTCTCCCTGCGTTTCTGTGTTTCCCAAGCGTGCGCCCGCGTGCGGCTCACGTGACACCCCCCTCCCAACTAGCGTTAAGTGCCCAACAGGACACAGTTGCCCACAGGCTCCACGCTGTGGCCCCGCTCGGAGCCCGTCGGTGCTGTGTGATGTAGCGTCCAGCTCACTAGCTTTCTGTGACGCCCAAACTTGGTCTCTTGCTCAGACCTGATCACATGTGGCTCGGAGCCGGGCTGCGGACTGAGCACGGGGCGGACGGGTCCGTGGGGACAGGAGTCTGGGGCAGAGACACGCGCAGATCCTCTCCCGTTCAAGAAGGCAGAGAAGAGTCTGGCACGCGAGCAAGTAGGGCTCGGGATGAGGCTAAAGAAAAGGTACCAGGAATCGTTTAATGGCGGCTCTCAGGCCCAGCACGGCCGACACCCTCTCCCAGAGGGCACTGCGCGGCGCGGGGTCCACCCTCTCCCAGAGGGCACTGCTCGGCGCAGGAGACACCGCCTTCCAGAGGGCACTGCGGGGCACAGGGGATACTCTCTCCCAGAGGGCACTGGGCGGCGCGGGCTGACACCCTCCCCCAGAGGGCACTGCGCGGCACAGGGGACACCGCCTCCCAGAGGGCACTGCGAGGCACAGGGGATACTCTCTCCCAGAGGGCACTGGGCGGCGCGGGCTGACACCCTCCCCCAGAGGGCACTGCGCGGCACAGGGGACACCGCCTCCCAGAGGGCACTGCGAGGCACAGGGGATACTCTCTCCCAGAGGGCACTGGGTGGCGCGGGCTGACACCCTCCCCCAGAGGGCACTGCGCGGCGCAGGAATACAGCTGCAGATCCCCTGCACCTGCGAAGTGCCAAGATGTGATCTGGAAGATTCCTGAATACTCCGTGACTTCTTTCATGTTCGTTCTACAGATGGAGACCCGTCTGGTTAAGAGGAGCAGACACCCACTCCTCGAAGGGGCCTCTGCACAGGGCGCGTGCTATGGAATGACCTCAGAGGCAGCCTTTGAGCCTGTAAGATGTGACACAACAGCCCCCACGTTCCGGCAGCTGCACTTGACTCAAAGGGCAGTGGGTGTTGCTACCGGTGGCGGAACGTTGGGAAGGCAGGCACTGCTGGGGGTCCTTTTAGGAAAACAGCAGCAAGGCTGCCTCATCCCGCCCACGGCTGGCAATTTTCTCCAACCCCAGCTGCTGGCTGCACCAGGCGTGGAGCTGGCTTCCTTCTGCAGCCACGGATTCACGCCTGGCCACGGACAGCCTTGGGCCATCACTGCTCTGACACTCAGGGTATGACAGTCAACAGACTGCACTACGGCGCTGTGACAGCAAAGACTTTAAATGCAAGCGGGGCTTGTGAACGTGGCAGGACCGCAGACACCCCCATCCACCACAAAAGGCTCGGGGGAAAGAGGACATTAGAGTTTACTGAGAAGATCCAAACACAGCTTCAGGGCTGAAGGCAGACCTCCGGCATGGGGAGAGGAGGCGCGAACGCACTGCAGGCTGCAAGCTTACTGAAAGCACCACCGTGCCAGGCACTGCGCTATGAACAAGCAGACGAGAGTGTGATTACCCACCGAGTGGGGAGCCAGCCACGGTGAAGACCAGCTGAGGCGCCCCTGCAGACAGGCTCCCGTCCTGATGCCCAAGTCCCAGGCTCCGTGTTGTGTGCTGGCGCCCGCTGGCCGCCCATGGATGACCGTGCCCTAACTTGTCAGAGCCGCATCTCCCCCTGGAGACACATCACCTCACAAACCAACCGCGCACACAAATGACTGGCCACAAGGACCACCTGACGTGGCGTGGAATAAAGTCACTTCAGGGGAGTCTCTTCTGGCCGTGGGAGAACCAGTTGGACACCAGATGGACTAGACCAAGAGGGGGAGGTGGCCGTATTCTATAGAAGATCACCTCCCTTTCTCAAGCCACACAAGAAAACGGTCCTTGGGGAGAATACATTGTACCTGGCAGAAGCCTGTATAATCTGGGGAGAACAAGGCTGCGACAACGCGTGCACCCTCTCCAGGCACTGCTGGCGCCTCCTAGTTCCAGACATTGTTTCCAGGCCGAGAACACAGAGGAAAAAGCAACCCTTGTCCTTTAATGGAACTGCCATTCCAGTAAGAAATACAGAAAAGTAGCTCCGCACCTGCTTGAGTACGTGTGCGTGTGTGCACGCGCCTGTGTGTACAGGGGACCCCAGAATAAGCAACACCCTGTGCACTCAAATATCCACGTACAACTTCCGACTCCCCCAGACTCTACTAAGAGCCTGCCGTTGACCGGAAGCCTCCCCAGTTGAGAATGTAAAGTTGATTAACACAGATGTTGTGTGTCACGTTACGACATCACGTGTCGTATTCTCACAATAAAGTAAGCGAGAGAGAAGAAAATGTTACTAAGAAAATCCTACTAAACCAAGAGAAAATACATTCATAGTATTGAACTGCATTTATTGAAAAAAATCTGGGTGTAGCTGGACCCGCATACTTCAAACCCATGTTGTTCAGGGTGAACTGAATTTGGCAAATAAGGCAGGGTGATTTCACTGCCCTAAAAATCACCAGCGCTCCGCCTGTTCTTCCCCCCCCCCCCACCCTCAAGCCCGGGGCATCACTGATGTTTTCATTGTCTCCACAGTTTTAGTTTTTCCAGGATGTCACAGGGTTGGAAGCATACAGTATGTGCCTTTTTCAGACTGGCTTTTTTCACATAGTGATACACATTTAAGGTTCTTCCAAGTCTTTTCAAGGGTTGATGGCTCACTTCCTCTTAGCTCTGAATGATGTCCTATGTCTAGGTAAACCAGTTTATTTATACACTCACTTGCTGAAGGGCATCCTGGTAGCTCCCAAGCTGTGGAGGTCTGGATAAAGCTGCAGGTTTTGCGTGGACATGGGTTTCGGCTCCTCTGGGTAAACACCAAGGCACACATTCCTGAGTTACTGGGTAAGATGATGTTAGTTTTGTAAGAAACCACCCAAGTGCCTTCCTGAGTGGCTGCGCCGTTCTGCATCCACTCCAGGGGTGGGAGTCCTGGCCAGCATGTCATGGGTTCTGGATGAGGTCTGCTTTGCAGCATGCTAGCTCTGAGAGGCATGTAGACATCTAGTGAGGCTCTGGGGTGGACTGCAGGGCAGGTGTGATTGGGGCTCGAGGGGACACTTAGTTTAAATATCAATCAAAGAATCATCAATGTATAGCCTTCATTTAAGACAATGAGAAGTTCCTTGTAGATTTTAGATACTAGCCTTTTATCTGATATGTCATTTGCAACTATCTTTTCCCATTCTGTCGGTTGCCTATTAGTTTCCTTGATTGTTTCCTTTGCAGTGCAGAAGCTTTTTATCTTGATGAGGTCCCAAGAGTTCAGTTTCGCTTTCATTTCCCTTGCCTTTGGGGATGTGTTGAGTAGGAAATTGCTGCGGTGGAGGTCTAGGAGGTTTTTTCCTACTTTCTCCTCGAGGGTTTTGATGGTTTCCTGTCTCACATTCAAGTCCTTCAGCCATTTTGAGTTAATTTTTGTTTATGGTGTAAGAAAGTGGTCCAGTTTCATTCTTCTGCATGTTGCTGTCCAGTTCTCCCAGCACCACCTGCTAAACAGGCAGCCTTTTTTCCATCGCATACTCTTTCCTGCTTTGTCAAAAGTTAGTTTGCCGTACATTTGTGGGCCCAGTTCTGGGTTCCCTATTCCGTTCCATTGGTCTATGTGTCTGTTTTTGTGCCAATACCATACTGTCTTGATGATGACAGCTTGGAACTCACCAAACTTCACACCCACAAAACAAATAACCCCATGAAGAAATGGGCAGAAGACATAAACAGACACTTCTCCAAAGAGGACATCCAGATGGCCTACAGGCACATGAAACGATGCTCAACATCACTCATCATCAGGGAAAACACAAATCAAAACCACACTGTGATACCACCTCACGCCAGTCAGAGTGGCTAAAATGAACAAATCAAGAGACTACAGATGCTGGCGAGGATGTGGAGAGACGGGCACCCTCCTACACTGCTGGTGGGAATGTAAACTGGTGCAGCCGCTCTGGAAGACAGTGTGGAGGGTCCTCAAAAAACTATCCATAGAACTCCCTTATGACCCAGCAATAGCACTGCTAGGGATTTACCCAAGGGATACAGAAGTGCTGATGCATAGGGGCACATGTACCCCAATGTTCATAGCAGCACTTTCAACAATAGCCAAATCACGGAAAGAGCCTAAATGTCCATCACCTGATGAATGGATCAAGAAGATGTGGTATATATACACAATGGAGTACTACACGGCAATGAGAAAGAACGAAATCTGGCCATTTGTAGGAAAGTGGTTGGACCTTGAGGGTGTCATGCCAAGCGAAATAAGTCAGGTAGAGAAGGACAGAAACCATATGTTTGCCCTCATAGGTCTAACAGGAAAACAGGAGAAACCTAATGGAGGACCAGGGGGAGGGGAAGAGGGAAAGAGAGTTGGGGAGAGAGAGAGGGACGCAAAACTTGAGAGACTACTGAATGCTGAAAATGAACTGAGGGTTGAAGGGGAAGGGGACAGGGGTGGGGGAGGAAGTGGTGGTGATGGAGGAGGGCACTTATGGGGAAGAGCAGGGGGTGTTGCATGGAAACTAATTTGACAATAAACTATTTAAAAAAAAAAAGACAATGAGAAGGACGGGGTGGCTAGAAAATAAATGGAAATGGAGGAAGGGTCCAAGGCTGGAGCTCTGGGCACCGACACATTTAGAATCTGGAAGACAAAGAAGCCCTGGGGAAGGAAACTTCCAGTTTCCTGTGTAACTGGATAAGCAGCCAGTGATGTGAGAGGACAATGGAGGAACCAACGTGCAGGTGGCGGTGATGCTGTGGTCTGGCTGTGACCGCAGAGAAGCTGCCCGGAGGGAGGTGAGGGGCAGGGCAGCAGGGAGGGAGGCCCCAAGCGCTGTAGAGAGAGGGGCAGTGCACGGGCACTCACCTCTGCATGGAGAGGGCATGCCTGCGACATCAGCCACACACTGTGGCCACCGAGGCAGGTCCTGGCCTCATGGGGCTGGGGTGTCGTGTTGTTTATCTGCTTTAAGAAGGGGCATGATACTCTGAGGGACTCTGCAATCCTCCAGGCCTACTTGGTAAGAGACACAGGAGAAAACACAGCCTCGAGTTAACAGGCTCCCCAGGGTGCTATCTCAGGTTCTAGGCAGCGCCACTAGATGCTTGGCTGGTGTAGGATCTCGGCTCTGGGCACGCCCGCAAATCCTCTCCGTTCCTCAAACATGACCCCCCTCTCCTTACTTGCCTGGTGTCCCTAGGACCTGGCACAGAACCGGTATGGAGGAGACATTCAGTGAACACCCGTTCAACTGGCGCTCCCTGGGCCCCAGAGAAGCCCCTACGGGGTCTTCAGTACATGCACACACACACATTTTAAGGAAGAAAGGACAGAAATGTAAAATTTCAGCATCATTATATGCTGGTCCAAAATGAACTTTCAAAAATAGAGCTGGATTAATCCAACTGATTTAGAAGACATGAAAAAGAGACTATTGATCCTAAAATGAAATACCATTTAATCTCAATTGGCAAGAATTTTTGGAGACTGGGGCATTCTGGCATACTTCTGCGACTAGTTAAGAGCATTTCATAAGGGAATTCCAGAAATTAAAAGTATCTTTAAAGACTGACTAGAAGAACCTTCTTCTTCTTCTTTTCCTCCTTAATCTGCAAAGGTTTCTCCATCTCTTAAGCGCTCCCGCTGATCAGGGCTCACTCCGGGCTGCAGCCTGGTAATCCGAGTTCATCACATCACCCGGGCCATTCCTCACCCTTCTCGGGACTTTGCCTCTGGCCTTCCTGCTGGCGGATTTAGGCATGTCACCTCGGATGCGGTTTTTCTAGCGCTCCCCACCCCCCCGTGCTGCCTCTCCCCACGGCTCAGAGGCCATCCTTCATGCAAAATCTGCAGCAAACCTACAGAGTCCAAGTGCTAATGTAGATAATCAGACACTTCATCCTTTACCGCATCTAATTTCCTGAAAGCCTCCAGGAGGCTTCTCAGCCAACTCATTCAACTGTTCACGGCAAATATCTATTTTCTACGTTTCCCAGAAATGTCGCTAGATTATGAAAGTCCAAACATCCAAGTAGTATTCTGACATTTCCATCGTGTCTTCCATTATCATGGGACATTTATTTTATTTTGTTGTTGTTGTCATGTCTTTTCTAATAGTTTCTAAGAAGGCTGAATAATAGTGATCGTTCAATTTACAAAGGAAATACACTAATCGTAAAAGACCATCATAGCAAGAGTCTCCATAAAGTCTAAGGGTCTGCTGTATTCTATGCAGACTTCAGGTTCCTAACCAGCAATCCCTGTATTTATGTATAGTCTTGTAAAGAACACCCACAGTTAATAAAAATGTGCAGAATGGATTTGTTTGCAATTTTAATGACCAAATAACATTCTTAAAAATCTTGCATTCATTCAAATAGGCATGAATATAAGGTGTGATCGCACTAGAAAAATACATAAAAAATTACCTTGTATAGAATGTACCACTCTTACCAGGAGATATAATTTGCAGGGCTAAGTGCAGAATGAAAATCGAGGACCCGTTGTTCAAACGGCAAGGGTGGGGCATTAAGCCACGCACAGAATCCTCCGGAGTGCGGGGCCCTTTGCACTGATGGAACGCCAGTCACCGTGGGCTGGTGCCCTGGGGCTGGGCACATCCTAAAGGAAGATGCTGCCCCCGCACAAGACAGCGCTGGAGAGGCAGCCCTCACCTCCCGCAGGCAGCCTGACTTCAGATGGTCAGCCAGAGGTCTTTAGGCAGGTCAGAGGTCAATCTGTTATTATTCTACTAATTAAAGTCATATAAATTTATTCCTGGTTCTAACCTATGCTCAGAAACAATGAATATATGACTTTCAAATAAGGTTCAAGCTAATTTCCACTGGAATCCAGTGATTTTTCTGTTGCTGATCATGGTTCCATGGTGAGGGGAATGTTTCCTTTTACTTCAAACAAGAGCGTAGCCTCCCTCTGTAACCAGACTGTTATTTTTCTGGATGACAAGAGTGGTTTATACTGAAATACCTCATTTTCTATAATCATGTATTACAGCTACTTTGTAAACACATTCATTCAAATTCATTGTATTTTTTTTTCTATTTATTTCCTTGGTTTTTTTAACTGATGAATTTGCTTTGCCTAAAGCTATCATATCAAATCAATTCAACTTTATGATATATTTGGTTTGCTTTTTAGTTACCAGAATTTACTGAAAAAACACGTTTGGACTCTGCCTTCCTAGCATTGCTGCCATGTTATAGGGCATCCTGTACCGTGACAGCTCTTGTATTTGTGGCCAGTATTTCCTGGTTGCTATAAATGAACGTCTGTG
This sequence comes from Helogale parvula, assembly GCA_004023845.1. Taxonomy (NCBI): domain Eukaryota; kingdom Metazoa; phylum Chordata; class Mammalia; order Carnivora; family Herpestidae; genus Helogale; species Helogale parvula. The sequence continues at coordinate 72,389 of PJEM01004448.1, read as the reverse complement.
TCCCCCCTGCAAATTCACAGGTTGAAGTTGAACCGGGGTGACAGGCGCTCTGGGAGGAGATGAGGTCATGAGGCTGCCGTCCCATGATGGATTCGTGCCCTCACCAGAGACCCCCGAGAGCTCCCAGCCCCTCCCTGAGGACACCATCGGCGGCCTGGGAAGAGGTCTCACCAGACCCTGGGCCCCCAGAACCTTGATCTCGGGCGTCCAGCCCAGGAACGGAGGAGTAAACGTCTGTGGGTGCGAGCCACGCCGTGTGCAGTGTGCTGTTGCTCAAATGGACTGAAACTAGCGTTTCGGGACTTTTTATTTTTTTCTGTGCATGAATAGACAATTACTGTCTCATGTCTAGGTGGTCCTACTGAACTTCCGGCTGCCTCCTTCAACACAAATGTGAGGAAAGCATGTCTACCCACAACACGTCTCGAGACCCGCTTCAGTACCAGTGATGGAAATTACCCCTCCAGACAGGGATGTGTCTGAGTGGCACGCGATGTCGCCGTCGCTACGGAAACCAGCAGGCTCCCTGGACGCCAGCCAGCCTCCTATGGACGCAAACCCTCTAGGGGCCTTGAGGACAGTCCATTAAATGTTCTCGTATTTTCCTCTGCTACATTTAGTTACCCCCTGCAAATATTTAAATTTTTCAAGAAGGTCAGGTTCAACTGCTCTTTTCAATTTTTCACAAATTCTAAGCTGGTGATAAGCAAGTGAGGGGTTGCTCTTCTGCCCGTAAGACAGGAGAGTGAGCCCGACTTCTGCATGGACAGGACTTTGCACAGGAGGCAGCACCGTGTAAAGTTAGAGAAACCGAGTCGTTTGGGGCAAGACGACGACACACACGTGTGTATCGCAACATTCCAGTCATTCTGCACTGAGGTTACGTGCTGTCTTACTTCCTTGTAAAACTGGGAAGAGTTGGTAAAATTCATGCTGATGATTACAATTTACATTTTTCTTTTCTTAGGATAGCATTAAAGATCAAATAAAGAAAACTGTGACTGAGGAGACGGTGAAGAAATGAAAGTCTTCCTATTTTCACAGCACTTCTTCCTACTTATTGAACAGGGGCCCGTATTTTCCTTCTGCACCGGGCCCTGCAGATTAAGTCTCTGGCCAGAGGAGCCTCACATTCTCCTGGGCCTACAGCTCCCTAGGAAGACGGGGATCTGCCTGTAATTTGTCCTGGTTTAGTTACAAAATGGCAGGACTGGGCTTCTGTGGTGGAATATGTCTGGGAAGCTAAGCCTATGGGGAATCCTTGGGGAAAACCACAGGAGCCGGGGATGACCTCGACATGGTAATTTCACCCCTTACCTTTCTCAAGGAAGCAGATCTGCATTTGGCCATGTTTTGAGGGCGAGGCGGACCACCCTAGACCACCTCACACGTTGCAGATGCCACGGCCCACGGCACGATGAGAGGCAGGTGCAAACCCTCGTGTGAGGGGGGGGGCTCTGGGTAGGTTCCCTTTGTCTTCTTAACCCATTTAGGGAGAGGCCCCTGTGTTATCCCAAATTTAAAAGAAATATTATAAGATTTAATTTACACTGAGCTAGCAATTTATACATATAAAATACAGTAAATTTGTCAACCATTCCAAATCCTGAAACCACGGGAGACGTGAAAGCTCCCTTGAATCACAGCTCCTGCATTGCCCATGGCAGCCTGGCTGTGGTGTGGCAGGACGGCACCAAGGGCCAGTGCCGCTCAAGGCCGGAGAATGCCCAGCCTCGGGCACAAGGCCACAGGAAGGGAGGTCCCATCTGTAAGGTGCCCGGGCCCTGTCCTGGGCAAGGAAGTCAGCTCCTCACTTTACTGGGCTGTGGGGAAGGTTTTGTTTTAGGTATTAAAGTGCCTCCTTCCCTCTTCATTGGTATTTGAGAGAGAAAGACAGGAAAGGAGAAGTGCGCCTGTCCTAATGTCTGGTCCCTCTTAGCTCTCAATGAGTAAAGGACCAAAAATCGACTAAACAAGATGCAGCTCAAGAAAGTAGGAATTAACCTGCTCAAAAGGAATTTTTGATTGGGTGACACTTTCTGTTCCCTTATCATACAATTTTGGGGGAAAAGCTTTTATGGAAAACGTATATAACACTGTGCCTCAGACAGCTTTACCCTTGGAGGATATGTTAATGCCCTAAGATCACCTCAGAAGAGCGCGCTCGCTGCGGACACCGAATCATGCAAATGTGCGTTTTGGGATAATTACAGACAATGATGGAGACATAAAATCGCATTCAGCTCAAAAAGGGCGGCGTCCCAGCAATCCAGTTCATTTCTAATTCTGTAAAGTCAGAGCAGGGCTGCGCTGACACCCCGTACAAACCACGCAGGACAGAGCCTCCGTGCGCCGTCCGGGACAGGCGCTCTGTGGATGTACCGTGACTCTGCTGTTACCGACTTACAAACATCAGCCAGGTGTTGCTGAGCCCAGATTGCAGTTTGTTCTGATTTAGAAAACGATAAATAATGCTCAAAAGCAGTTCAACAGCAAAGGATGCATATTCAAAATACAGAGACCACAGTCACGCCTTGCCTTCCTCAATTAACACTTCTCATTTGATGAACCCAAGAACCCCAAAGATTAGACATCATTTCCAATCTCTTCTGTTGGATATTATGGAAAATACATATTTTACTTGATAAATAAAACTGAATCCATCCAACATAAGGAAACAGCAAGTCCTTACTCTACTGAAACCACCCTCCAGTGCTTTTTGGAAAGAGGCACAGCAGAAATAATGAAAAAATTATAAAAATCAGCAGCAGCATCACAGAAAGCTGTCTGCTCAAGATAGGCATGATTAGGAAATGAACCAGCACATGAAACTCCCCTTCGCCCCCGAGGCGCTCTAAGCCATCATCACGGCAGACGTGATATGTTGGCTTTCATGGACAAAGCTGTCCTAGTTGCTCTAGGAAGCAAATGACTATGGAAATATGACAGTCCAAACCCTTCGGGACGCAGCAAAGGCAGTACTGAGAGGAAAATACATTGCAATCCAGGCCTATCTCAAGAAACAAGAAAAACCACAAATAAAAAAATCTAACAGCACACCTAAAGGAACTAGAAGCAGAACAGCAAAGAAACCCCAAAACCAGCAGAAGCAAATAAAGATTAGAGCAGAAATAAACAATATAGAATTTAAAAAAAAAGTAGAATGGACCAATGAATCTAAGAGCTGTTTCTGTGAAAAAAATAAAATTGATAAACCCCTAGCCAGACTTCTCAAAAAGAAAAACCCAAAGAGAGAAAATCACAAATGAAAGAAGAGAAATCACAACCAACACCACAGAAATACAAACAACTGTCAGGGAATACCATGAAAAATTACACGCCAACAATCTGGACAACCTGGAAGAAATGGACAAATTCCCAGACACCCACACACTACCAAAACTCAAACAGGAAGAAATAGGAAATTTGAACAGACTCATAACCAGCAAAGAATTTGAATCAGTTACAAAAATCTCCCAACAAATAAGAGTCCTGGGCCAGATGGCTTCCCAGGGGCATTCTACCAGACATTTAAAGCAGAGTTAATACCTATCCTTCTGAAGCTGTTCCAAAACATAGAAACGGAAGGAAAGCTCCTGGACTCATTCTATGAAGCCAGAATCACCTTAATTCCAAAACCAGACAGAGACCCCTCTAAAAAGAACTATAGGCCAATATCCCTGATGAACGTGGATGCAAAAATTTTCAACAGGATACCAGCAAATCGAATTCAATAGCATATACAAAGAATTATTCACCACGACCAAGTGGGATTCATTCCTGGGCTGCAGGGCTGGTTCAATATCGCAAATCCATCAACGTGATCCATCACGTTAACAACAGAAGAGATAAGAACCATATCTTGTCAATAGATGCAGAAAAAGCATTTGATGAAATACAGCACCCTTTCTTAACAAAAACCCTCAAGAAAGTCAGGATAGAAGGAACATACCTTAACATCATGAAAGCCAGATATGAAAGGCCCACAGCTAATATCGTCCTCAATGGGGAAAAACTGAGAGCTTTCCCTCTGAGATCAGGGACATGACAGGGATGTCCACTCTCACCACTGGTGTTTAACATATTGCTGGAAGTCCAAGCATCAGCAACCAGACAACAAAAGGAAATAAAGGCATCAAAACTGGCAAAGGAGCCAAACTTTCACTTTTCACTGACAACATGATACTCTACATGGAAAACCTGAAAGACTCCACCAAAAAGCTGCTAAAACTGGTGCATGAATTGAGCAAAGTCTCAGGGTACAAAATCAACGTACAGAAATCAGTTGGATTTCTATACACCGATAATGAAACAACAGAAACAGAAATCAAGAAATCGATCCCATTCACAATTGCACCAAGAACCATAAAATACCTAGGAATAGACCTAACCAAAAATGTAAAAGATACGTATGCTGAAAACTATAGAAAACTTATGAAAGAAAATGAAGAAGACACAAAGAAATGAAAAAACATTCTATGCTCATGGATCGGGAGAACAAATATTGTTAAAATGTCAATACCACTCAAGCAGTCTACACATCCAATGCCTTCCCTATTAAAGTTACCCTGGCATTCTTCTCAAAGCTAGAACCAATAATCCTAAAATCTGTTTTATTTTAATAAATTAAAAAATGTATTAAGACCCCAAATAGCCAAAGTTATGTTGAGAAAGAAAACCAAGCAGGAGGAATCACAATCCTGGACTTTAGCCTCTTCTACAAAGCTGCAATCATCAAACTAGTAAGGTATTAAGGCAAAAACAGACACGTAGACCAATGGAATCAAATAGAGAACCCAGAATTGGACCCAAAAATGTATGACCAACTAATCGTTGACAAGGCAGGAGGGAGCATCCAATGAAAAAAAAGACAGTCTCTTAAGCAAATGGTGCTGGGAGAATTAGACAGTAACATGCACAAGAATGAAACTAGACCACTTTCTTACACCCTTCAGAAGAATAAACTCAAAATGGATGAAAGATCTAAATGTGAGACAGGAAAGAATCAAATCCCTAGAGGAGAAAGCAGGCAACAACTTCTTTGACCTCAGCCACAGCAATTTCGTGTTCGACACGTCTCCAAAGGCAAGGGAAATAAAAGCAAAAATTAACTATTGGTACCTCATCAAGACAAAAAGCTTCTGCACTACAAAGAAAACAATACACAAAACTAAAAGGCGACTGATGGAATTGGAGAAGACACTTGCAAATGACACATCAGATAAAGGGCTGGTATCCAAAATCTATAAGAAACTTACCAACTCAATGCCCCAAACCCAAATAATCCATTGAAGAAATGGGCAACAACATGAATAGACACTTTCCCAAAGATGACATCCAGATGGCCAACAAGACACGTGAAAAATGCTCAGCATCACTCATCATCAGGGAAACACAAATAAAAACCACACTGAGATACCACCTCATGCCAGTCAGAGCGGCTAAAATGAACAACTCAGGAAACAGATGTTGGAGAGGATGTGCAGAAAAGGGGACCCTCTTGCACTGTTGGTGAGCGTGCAAGCTGGTGCCGCTGCTCTGGAAAACAGTACGGAGGTTCTTCAAAAAATTAAAAATTGAATTACTCTATGACCCAACTGCACTAAATTGGGATTTATCCAAAGGATAAAAGAGTGCTGATTCATAGGGGCACCTGCACCCCAGGGCTTAGCACTATCCACAATAGCCAAATTATGGAAAGAGCCTAAACGTCCATCACCTGATGAGTGGATCAAGAAGATGTGGTTTATCTCTACAACGGAAAACTACATGGCAACGAGGAAGAACGAAATCATGCCATTTGCAGCAACGTGGATGGAAGAGGAAGGTATCATGCTAAGTGAAATAAGTCAGTCAGAGAAGGACAGATATCATAGGATTTCACTCATATGTAGAACCTGAGAAACTTACCAGAAGACCATGGGGGAAGGAAGGGGAAAAATAGTTTCAAACGGAGAGGTAGGCAAACCATGAGAGCCTCTTACTACAGAGAACAAACTGAGGGTTGATGCAGGGAGGTGGATGGGGGAAGGGCCAAGGGGGTGATGGGCACTGAGGAGGGTACTTGTAAGAGATGAATCATGGGAACCTTCTACCAAAGCACAGTGTCTACACTATATGTTAGCCAACCTGATGACAGTAAGTTATATATAAAAAAGAAAGAAAATGGCACCCGGAAGACAGTTTGAGGGAGGAACATCGGTGTGGCGTGATAGCTCCCCGCCCCCACCCCACACTGCATCTGGGTCCTCAGCACAGCTGATGAGGCACAAGCCTCCCCTGCTCTAAGCAGATGGGCCAGGGCAGCGAGGGGGGCACAGAGAGCACAGGTGCATCGGTCCCCCCGCATGGTGGCTGCAGCTGCGTTAAAGAGTCTAAAGGGGGGCGCCTGGGTGGCTCAGAGTGCCTGACTTTGGCTCACTTCATGATCTTGCGGTTCATGAGTTTGAGCCCTGTGTTGGGCTCTATGCCGACAGCTAAGAGCCTGGAGTCTAAACTGTTTTTAGTTCAACACAAGCAATATTTAACAATACCTATTGTGCGCAGCATGGAGGGGACAATATTTTTCCATATTTGTTTTTTTTTAAGAACGCTACACTGCAATCTTCGAGGAAAGCCTACTCTCCAGAGAGCTCTCCCCGTGGCTGCTTTTCCGGCCTGATCAATTCACTTATTCATTCATTAACTCACGCCAAGAAGGAAAGCCAGCTGCCCGGCTTGAACTGAAGGATTAGGAAAATCTTGTCCTTTTTCACAGACCAGAAAAATCTATCACTTAAAACAAGTCACTGATTACAAATTTAAGAAGATTAAAGCAATTGTAAAATGGATTTTAAAAGGTACTTTGTATCCAAGAGCTGGTCTGGTTTTGCTGGAAGCCGTGATAACAAAACATCCCAGGACCAACCTCAGGGCTTAAATCTGCACTTGATGATGGCGGGAGGCCATGAGTCTGAGATCAAGGCACACATGCCGCTGGTGCCTCTGAGGCCGTGAGGTCTGTTCCAGGCCCTGGCCTCTCCCGCCCGGGCAGCTGCGGACAAGCCTGGAGTCCACAGGCCCCGCCAGCCTCTGCTTTTACCTCCACGCGGCGCTCCCGTGCACGCCTGTGCCCAGACGTCCCTCTTCTACAAGGACACCAGTCACACTTGACTCCAGTGTGACCCATCCTAACCACAGACCCCAGCTTCAAGTCAGCTCACATACTGGGACCTGGGGCTGGGACTTCGTCATATGGATTTTGAGGGACACAATTCCGCCCGTAACAGTGCTCACCAGCGATAAAACACACTCCCCAGTTACCGTGCGAGTGACCTCACACCTGCAAACACCTGGGTTCACAACGAGCCCAGTGGCCACTGAGGCCGAATGCCAGCCAGCTTGATTCCTCCCTTCCCTCCGTCCCTCCCTCTCTCTCCTTCCCTCCCTCTCTCTCCTCCCTCCCTCTTTCTCTCCCTTCCTTCCTCTCTCCCCTCCCTCTCTCGCTCCCTCCTTCCTTCCTTTCTCTCCTTCCCTCCCTCTCTCATTCCTTCCTTTTCCTTCTTTCCCTCCTTCCTTTTTTTGCTTAAACAGTAGAAAATCTTACTGTCTCACATTCCAAGATGTCCAAATGTGGGGCCACTGCACCCACACTTGAGGCCACCGTCTGTCTTCTGTCTTTGGCCCCCAGCACCCCCAGCTCGTGCTTTTGACCAGAGGTCCACTGAGCCCACAGCGCCCAGACAGAAGGGAGGGTAGCGCGTCTTGTTTGCCTTTCTGATTTTGTAAATAAGGAAACTTGGATTTTTTTTCCAGTTATCAGTTGGGGATCGTGAAAACCTAGCAAAACCTCAGGCAGTCATTCAATTCCTAAAACCATTTTAAGAACAGAAATAATTCATCTACTCCAGCATTCGCCATTCTGAAGTGTACAATCCGTTAGTTTTCAGTACCGTCACCACGTTGTGCCAAATCACTGCCACGAGGTCTGGATGTTCCACCGCCCTAAATGGAAGCAGCACCTGTTAGCCGTCCCTCCCCAGCCCCCGCCCAGCCTCTGGCCGCCACCGCCCTGCGTTCTCGCTCAGCGAACGCGCCTGCTCCGCACACGGTCGCGTAGACAGACCTGCACAGCACGTCCCGTCCGCTAGGGGCTCGGTCCGCTGAGCACAGTCCTCCACGTCTGTCCACAGGCAGCCCGTGCCGCTGTTTCCTTCTTAGGAAGAAATAATATTCCATCCCATGGATGAACCACATTCCTCCTCAACTTCTAATCTTCTGAACTTCCTTTCCTTCTTCTCTTTCCCTAAATTGTAAGCTGCTTCAAATTAGACACTTTAAACCGCATCTTTCTTCCCGCTGCGTTCCCGAGGTCACACCCTGGGCTTGGACACAGGCACGGCATCTAACAACGCTGGTCATGCGAGTGACACGGGGACAGAATGCACGTGCCCCTCAGGCAGGATGGGACTGCAGGCCGGGGACACCTGTCCCTTCGCGAAAGCCCATCGGCCCGCCTTCCATGTGGAGGCGCCTCCACTTCCAGCCGGCACAGCACAGCAGGCCGCCAACGCCACGCCGCCCCCTCCAGCGGTCCCAGTGCCGGCAGTCTGTGGCAGGGGACACAGTGTGCTTAGAAAACTTAGCCGGGATTACCTCTAAGCACACAGAAGAGAAGGATCACATGTTACCGGTTTTCCGGTTCCCTGGGCCTCCAGTTCTCGTGTTTGTGCAGACAATTAAAATGCAGTAAACAGGGGCGCCTGGGGGCTCAACCAATTAAGCATCTGACTTCGGCTCAGGTCATGATCTCATGGTTCATGAGTTCGAGCCCCGCATCGGGCTCTGTGCTGACAGCTCGGAGCCTGGAGCCTGTTTTGGATTCTGTGTCTCCCTCTCTCTCTCTCTTTCTCAATAATAAACATTAAAACAATTTTTTTTTAAAAAATGGAGTTACAAGCCATCCGTCCAATAAGGTAGCTTTCGTGTTTGCTCATGTATTTATGTTCCCTGAAGAGCTTTTTCCTCACAGGCTCTGAGTGACTGCCTCCCGCCCTCACTTCAGTGGAACAAGTCCCTCTCGCGTTTCTGGTAGAACAGGCCTCGTGGTGTCAAACTCTCCCATGTGTTGTGCGCGTGCGACTGTCTTAATTAATTTGTCTTCAGTTTGGAGGACAGTTTCGTGGACACGACTATTTACGTGGCCCTCCTCTCCCAGCACCTTACGAATCATCCCGTGTCCTTACAGCCACGTGACCTCTGACGGGGAGGCGGGGGACGAGCTCTTAGGAGTCCCTTGCAGCGGTCTGACTGCACTGTGTGGCTGCGTGCGTCTCCTGTGTTTACCCTACTTTGAGTTCATTAATCCTCGGAGGCTTATAGATTTTTTCCCTCCAGAATTTGCTTGGTCTTTATAACTTCTAACTATTAATATTCTCGCTGTGTTCATGTATTGTCTTGCCAATTTCCTTTGGTTCTCTGAGCACACGGACGACAATTGTTCTAAAAAGCTTTGTCAGTAAGTCCAACATCTGGGCTTTCTAAGGACCTTTTCTTTCCGTTTACTTTGAATGGGTAAGACGTCTCTGCTTGTCTGTACGCGTGTTGATGTTTTTTGAAAGCTGGACATTTGAAGGTTATGATGGAGCTCCGGAAAGCTCTCTCCAGGGAGGGCTGCCTTTTCTCCTCAGAAGGCTCAGTGGTCCAGTCGGTACCTTTAACAGCGTCTAGAAGCAGTGTCTTCTGTGTGGCGTGTGGTCACCAGCCTCTCTGCTTTAGCTGTGTCCAGCTGGTGCTTGACAGAGACTTTCGGAGTGACAGGAGCTAATAACCAACCAAACCCTAACAAACAGAAACCCTTTTCCAGCCTTTGCAGGTCTTCTCTGTGCGGGGACCCCTTCATAACCTGGATAGGGTCGCTACGAGCCCGAAGTGAAAATGTATAGGCTTAGGTCTTTCCTGAACATATATATTGATCTGGGTATACGTGTGGCATTCTAAATTCCCCATTAAAGATGGGTGCTTTGTGGGTGTCTGTGTGTGTGTGTGTGTGTCTGTGGGTGTGTGTGTCTGTGTGTGTGTGTGTGTATCCGTGTGTGTCGGTGTGTGTGTGTGTGTCTGTGTGTGTGTGTATCCGTGTGTGTCGGTGTGTGTCTGTGGGTGTGTGTGTCCGTGTGTGTGTGTTAGTTTGTGTCTGTGTCTGTGTGTGTGTGTCCATGTGTGTGTGTGTGTCTGTGTGTGTCTGTGTGTGTGTGTGCGGTAAAATATACACAGGGTAAGATCTGGTGAGTGGGTGGGGTGAGGGCAAATAAAACTTCCACAAAGATTTTTTTAAATTAAATTAACAATTAAATAATTATTTTAAAATTATATTTAATCTTTTAACCATTTTACAGTTTTAGTAAATTAACTTTAATTCAATTTTTTACCATTTTCAAGTCGCCCCCTGCTTCAGTAAGCTCGCCTCAAGGGCACTGCACTTCCTGTGAAGTTCTGACTGCTTTGCAGGTCGCACTCACCCTGCTGTCCCCGCGGGTGGGCTGGCGCTGGGGGCTGCCGTCTGGGTGGTGTCAGCCCTGTGCAGCTTCAGCTTCCTTCCGAGAAGCGGCATCAGTCACGGGGGGAGGACCTGAGGCCTTCAGCCCGGTGCACTAAGAAATGTTTAGATATTTGCCAACTGGATGGGGGGGCAGCTCGTAAAAACTTTTCTTTCATCATTAAAAAGCCCAATTTTCATACATAGAATCATGATTACACATCAATACAGTGAGACACGCACCGTTCAGCGATCTGGCTAAACGGAGTGAACGCAGAAAGCCGCCGCAGGGGTCTGGGGGGTGGGGGTGGCGTCACACCTGCCTCCTGTAACCAGTGACTCTCATGTGGGCAGGGCTGTCTGCGCATCGGGGAGAGCCAGGGCCGGGGAAGGGGTTCCTGAGGGCGTGGGCACATCCACACAGGACAGGAGAGTCCCCGAGGCGGGGACACACGAACAGCCCAGTGAGTTAGGCTCCCGGCGCGTTCTTTCCGCTCTGTTTCACCTGACATTGACCGCCTTCTTTCACTAGAGACTTTAAAGGATAAAAGCAGAATCAACTCTGTGTGGCCACCACCTCGCTCTGCAGCCGAGAACCGGGGTGCAGAGTCCCAGAACAAGGGGGTGTCCATACGTGAGAGGCTGCTGTCTCCGAGATACAGAAAGGAAGGTCTTTGAGACAGGAGGGGATGCACCCCAGGACATGGTCCCTCGCGTTCTCTGGCAAACTGGACTTCGGTGTCTGACGTCACACCAGGGACCTCCTCAGGCTCGCACGCTGCGGCCTCGGGCGCTACCGCCCACATGAAGCGTCTACGCCGCTAGCTGAGGGCTTTAAAATTGCAATTAGCCTTGGAGGTAACTTGTACGCTCGAGGAAATGGCTCATTTGTAAGGTCCCCAGCAAACACGTTGGTCTAATGACTCCCGCACTGAAACAGCAGCTACTGGCCACAGGAGCAAACGACACAGAAAATGATCTCTGAGCCAGTGAAGAAGACCAAATTCCGGGATGATTTGCTAACTTCCTGGTTATAATCCAGAAAACTGAAGCTAGAATTTGAAATCTCTACCGAATCACAGTTCTGAACACCCCTTAACGGCAACTGCTGCGCTCGGCTCTGGGAAGGGTCCTGACGACAAGGACACGCTGCCTTGGAGGAGCACCAGCAGTGTTTGAGACGCGCTCACGGGGCACCGTGTGCGACAGCGCTGCCCGGGGCCAGTTACCCAGGTCACGGGACGCGCTGGACATGCGGGACGTTCGTCCATGCAGATCATGTCTGGTGCCCGTTTTCTGGGGAGGAGGCTGAGGCCGAGGGCGGTGAAGGGCCGGCGGAACTTGCCAAGGGCGCAGCCGGAATTCTGTCCGGTTCTTGCTGAGGCCCCACCACTGTTTCAAAGGTACAGGATCATATAAAAGGCGTAGCCACCAGGAAAACCTTGAGGACTCACTGTTTTAAGTAAAGCATGGAACAAACTCTGGTCCATATGAACCTATGCGGCACGGCCGGAGGGCTGAGCCTCACGGCACCACAGGGGTCACGGCTACTGTGTCCGGAGACCGCTCGGCCTGCGCGTCGCACACGCGCGGTTTCCAGTCCCCCCACCTCCTCGGGTTCGCAGACGCAGTCCCCGTTGTTAACGGAGTGAGCGCAGGGCCATTATGTCTCTTGCCGGGGCCACCTCGCCGGCTGGGGAGCGTAGACCACGCTCACACCCCAGACCACCCGGCTCCAGAGTGCAGGCAATGCCACCTGGTGACGCCCTGTGGTGTCAGCCTGCCTGGGACACGAAAGGCCACGGTGGGCCCTTGGGTCACCCCTGGGGCAGGGCTCCCGCCATGTCTCACCCTGTTTCACCACTGAAACGGTGGGAACTGAGGACCCCCCATACGTGTTCCGTTGTAACTGTCCAGCTCACACTTGCCTTTCTGCAGGCGGGTCCATGTGTGACTGTCTCCTCACGCCCACCTCCGAGGGAACAGCACACGACTGCTCAGATGTGATTTCAGGTGTGTGCCTTTTCAGTGTGGGCCGTGGTGCCGGGAACCGGTGGGGGGGGGGGGGGGGGTTAGTCAGGGTCTCTGATATTTTTTTTTAACATTTATTTATTTTTGAGAGACAGAGAGAGACAGTGTGATCAGGGGAGGGGCAGAGAGAGAGGGAGACACACACACACACAGAATCTGAAGCAGGCTCCAGGCTCTGAGTTGTCAGCACAGAGCCCAACGCGGGGCTTGAACCCACGAACCACGAGATCATGACCTGAGCCGAACTCGGACACTTCACCGAGCCCCCAGGCGCCCCAGGGCGCCTCTGATCAACAGTGACGTGACCCACGGAACACAGACACGCAGGAACGGGGCCCGGAGTCACCGCTGCCCACAGCGTAGTCCCCTCAAAGGTACCTAACGTTTTGCTTCCTTTTTTTCTCCTAAGCTATTGCTCTATTCAAATTATTTAAAACCTTAATAAAATTTAAAGTATAGTCATGTGAATTTAATTACTTCACTGAATCAAGGAAAGAACACGTGCTGTTGGTCCCGTCCCTTGCTCTGTGTTCTTCTTCTCTTTTTCAAAACATATTTTGGGGTTGTTTACTTATTTTGAGAGAGAGAGAGGACAAGTGAGGGAGAGACAGAGAATCCCACAGGCTCAGCGCCACCAGCGCGGAGCCCCACGCGGGGCTCGATCCCGCGAACCGCAAGACCGTGACCTGAACCGAATCAAGAGCCGACAGTCAGCTGACGGCGCCCCCTCTTCTTCCTTAAAACAAGCACAGATATTGGTGCTCTTGGTCATTAACGAGCAAGCACGTCATCTGCCTTCGATGTTCTGCTCCGGCCGTGAGCTCCGCGCGTTTGGTGTGGCAGCAGCGTGCTGCCATGACTTTAGAAACCTCATTTACTACTTCTCTGCAACCTCCAATTTCTGCCCCGTTGAGTCGTGAACAAAGGTCTGCCTCTGGTGGAGATCCTCCTCCCCGCCCCGTCCTGACACACACCAGCCACAGTGTGGGGCCCCGGGGAGCCAGCACCGTGTGGCCCGCCTGCCACCCCGTGGCCCCGCTGCCCCCCGGGCAGGGACCGGCGGCGGGCACCGCGCAGACACATCCTTGTTCCTGTCGGGACACCCCTCGGGCTTCAGCTGCAGTTTCGGGATAGGAAGATGGCCTCTGCGCTGGAAACACACGCAAAATCCTCTCCCCTCCTGATCCCGCCAGCTGCCCGCTGGTCAGCGGCTGCACAGTCCGCATCCTCCTCCTCACAAAGGGAGAGTGGCCACTTTCCTTAAGAGTGCGTTAGCTCCTGCCTGTATTTAGTGGGGACACAGACACGCCTCAGCATCCGTCCCTCGCCTGCATACGTGGTTCTTCTGGTGACGGAAAGAGGCCACCGCGGAGGGTCAGCAGAACTGTCCTATGGGGCAGTGGGGGCAGACAGGGCTTACAGAGCCCATGGAAGAAACAATCCCGGACCCTGGAGACCGTGCAGGGGAGCAGCCTGGCCCGGCCCTGGGGCTCTCACTTCTCGTGAGCATCTGCCCGCGCCGAGAGTCACCACCACGCGCTGCCTGGGGTCGTCTGTGTTTAAAAGCAGAGACAGAGCACTTTACTGATTCCCCATGAAGAAAAAGTGGGACCTTGTAAAGGGAAAAATAAATCCCTAAAGCTAATGAGTAAGACGAGGGACTCAACACCGGATATGAAGATCTAGACACTTAGCCTCACACACTTGCTATTCAAGGTCACGGGTCCTTTCCCTTTATACGCACTCCTGACCTTCCTTTTCATTCCACCAGCTGCCCCCTCTTCCAGGGACGTGCAGTCCCCGCTGGAAGTGCGGCCAACCGGCCATCATTTAGTTACAGGAGGAACATTCTCGAGCCCAGCACAGAGACGGCAGTGACAGAATTCAAAGGAAATTGGTACCTGACGTTGAGTTGACTAAAAGCATGGCAGAAATGAACTAACTATAGTCGGGGGTTCTGGGGACGGATGAGGAGGAGGAGAGTCTGTGAAGGTGGGTTTCCTGGGCTGGGAAGCCCCAGGGATGGCTGGGAAGAGCACGGGCTTGGTGGTGACACCTGCACAGGCCCCCGGGACCCACAGCCACTCATGCCTGTCTTGCCATCACCTGTGGAATGGGGGCCAGCACTGCTGCATGGTTCTGTAGGACTGTGCCGAGCAGGTGGGAGCTCCTGCACGGAAAATATTTGATCTGGTCCCAGGCACACGCCCCACCAGTAGAGCTGCGCCCCCCCTCCTCCCCTGCACGCACACCTCCTCCCCTGCACACACACACACACACACACACACACGCCTGTGTAAGTCCTGGGAGACAGTGTTAAGGAAAGAATACTTAGCCGTTACTTAAACAAAAAGCAATTGTTCAGCTTTACTGAGTAGAACTGACACCCACAACCCTGTATGTGCGGATGCGCGAGCTCCGACCGGTGTGGGTACGTCAGTTCCTGACCCCTTTCCCTCCAGAAACGCCTGGTGTGTTTGTAGGTGTGTGTGTCGGTGCGGCCCCTCGAGGACCCCCAGCGTCCTGCACACAGGGCTCTGGGCCCGGGAGCTGCCCCTCCCCCTCCGCCAGCCCCCACCGCCCCCCTCGTGGCTTACCAGTTGCCTAATTACCTGTGGTTAATAATTACCTAAAACTGTCCAGCCCAATACGCGGAGGCTTTGCTAGAACACCCTTTCCGCCCCTCCCCAGCCCTCCTGGCGCAGCGCCGCAGACATTCGGCACCCGGGGGTCTGAGCACGACTGGCCTCCTGCCCCGCCCTGTCCGTGGGCCAGACACCCCGGCCGGGAAGGACACAGCTCTGGCTCTCTGCGGCCGTGGGAAGGGACCAGGGGAGACGAGAAGGCACGCAGCACCATGTTCCTATCGGATGGCCCTCTGTGCCTCCTCTGTAGTCTGCGGCATTCGTTTGTGACGAGGGGGCATCTTTTGGGTCCTGCTCGCCCTCCACACACTCCCCGGCACCAGGCAGAGGTGCCTGGATGGGGGTGGAAGGCAGATCCCTGAGAGCAGCTCCCACAGAAAGCCAGTGCTGCCGTCAATATGGGACGCCCCAGGCGGCTCTGCAGACATCCGGACTGTCACCTTCGGGGAAGGCGTTGATGGAAAGAAAGGTGGAAAGAAGGAAAGACTGCAAAGGTTGTTCCCCGGCATCAAAAGCAGAGCCTGGAGAAGAGAGAAGAGAACAGGGTCCGCTGGGAGGAAATGCAGAGGCTTTCCGGCCTGAGAGCGAGGTGGGGAGGCGGGGACCCCCTGGGAGGGGCTGGGAGGCAGCTCGGCAGGGGGCCCTGAGGGCGGTGGGCCCCCCTGGAACCAGAGCACATCAGGAGTGAGACCGCTCCCCAGAAAAGCCCCTGAGCTGGGTCCACGTCACAAGTGCTCCTGACCCAACCCCATGGATGGGGATGGCATCACGTGGGAAACAGAACCAGATCTTACTGCTAGAGCTGTAGGGCCCCCTCCACTTGTCAACTTCTGTCCCCCCAAATTCCAGGCCCTGTGCCGTCCATGCTGTGGCCCCAGAACAGAGCCGACCCGCCTGGTCAGCACTTGGTAAATGTTTCTCATGCCCTGGGCCAGTGCTGGGGGCCAGGGTTCCGGACGCTGGGCAGAGCTGTCCAGACAGGCTCCACTGGCTTATAAATATTTTCCCCCGGTCTCCCACTCTTACATCTAGTGAGCAGATACGTGTTGTGTGCTGACAACCTGGCAGACTGAGCAGGATGGGGGCCCTCCACCTGCCGGTCAGTACTTGGTGTAGCTGAAACACGACTCTGGGTTTCCTCGGCATCTGTGGTGGCATGGCATGGTTAGGAACCCTTAGGCATGTGGCTGGTGCAGAGCCCTTCAAACAACCCCAGTGGAAGGGGAGGGCTCTCGGTGGCAGGAGTCCAATGCAAGGTGCTGACTACCTTTCAAGGCCCCAGATATGGCCCGCGCCAGTGGCAAGCTCACGTATGTGTTATGGAGGTATTGCTGTTGAAAGTTGCAAGGGACTCTTCGTACACTGATGACTAACCTCAGTGTGGCTGTGCGTGGAGACGGGAGCTCAGATAGCACTGGTGTCCCATAGGAAGAGGCACAAACCACCAGTCTCCCTGTCCCCACCAGGTGAGGGCACAGACAAGGCACCGTCTGCAAACCAGGAGGAGCCCTGCCCGGAACTGAGTCAGCGGCTCCGGGATCTCGGACGCCCGGCTCCGGGATCTCGGACGCCCAGCCCCGAGCTGGGAGGAAAACGGGTCCGTCTGTGGGGCCGTGTTAGGACAGCTGAGCGAAGACCAAAGTCATCGGAACGGCCGGCACATTTTTACTTACACAAGAAGGTCTCTCTAGACCAATCCTTGACCTACTTTAACAGCGCAGCCCAGCGGGAAATGCAGAGCGTTGTAATTATGATGTCATTCTGCTTGGCACAAGGACTTTTCTTCTGAGGGGCTCACATCATGTAAGAAGTGATTTAAAAAATATTAGGTAGGAAATAGAACTATTACCACTAGCTCACAACCAGCATCGGAAGACAGATTTTTGAGTGAATATCCTGGTAGGAAGGAAGCTGTTCGTCACTGAGGGAAAGATAAAATCTAATTCTTAGAACGGTGGTTTTGTGTTTTGGAGTCCTTCCTCGTATGCTTTTTTACGCTAAACTTGTATAGTTTGTGTTCCGCCAGCGGGGTCAGGACTCAGGCTAAGCATGTCTGAGCCCCATGCTCCTGAGCCCCTACCACCCTGTGCTGCCCGTGGGGGCCCACGGCCTCCCCACTGCCCTTGGCAGCCACCATGCTTTCTACCCCCACCACGGGAGGGGTCACTGGACGCATCCCGTGGACGAATCCTACCTAAGGGTCTGGATTCATCAAGTGCTTTCTTTTTACAGCAGGAGTGAAAGGGCTATTCTTTGTTCAGAGGATTTGTCAGAGTTCAGGATTCAGTAAGACTTCGCTTACGGAAACGAGCCGGCATGCTGCTCCTGGCATATGCTTATTCACGCAGAATATCAAAAAGAACTGAACCAAGTACGCACTCGGCAAGAGAGGCCGTGACAAAGATTAGCAGAGGGTCAGCGGCTTTCCTTCCTGAAGACATGCATGTAGATGGAGGCTGGGAAATGTCCCAGGATGACCCCTGCCTCTGACCTTGACCATCATTGTGGAAATGTCCTTGGAAGTTACAGAGCGCGTACAACCGGAACTCCAGGAGAGAGTAAAGGTGCCTTGGAAATCTCTTGGAGGCCCACACCGGGACGTGTTCATATTCGTAGAGCTACAGCTGAGGTTCTTGGAAAGGACTCAAGGTAACCCAGGACTTAAGGGCTAACGTGCCTTCAGGAGAAGCAGTGGATGTCACGGACATTTTCCCTCGGGCTCTGGTCATTGAGGGTCCCAGCACACCTACAGTCTAGGATGAAAGCCAGAGGTCCACGGTCAGCTTGTGGCCGCCAGGACCCCACACCCCAGGCGTATCTTTGGGGAAATCGATCCTTACAGGAAAGGCTTTAAAAAAAAAAAAACCTTGTGCTAACAGCAGACAGAAAAAAAAGGCCATGGACAGAAATATTTCCAAGGACTTCATGAACTCACGGGTAGCCTTCCGAAGCAGGGGCCCGCTCCTCCGCACGGCTCTGCCTCCCGCCAAATTGGGGTAATATTTCTCAGCTAGCCCACAGGCAGGTTGTGATGCGTCCTTAATTAAGGCTGCTAAAATGATTTTAAATTCCCAGGTGGGAGAAGGTGTGTAAATGATGGATTTTGCTTTAAGCAAAATGGTACTTCTCTCTCCTCGTCCTTGGAATAAAGGCATCAGCACGTGGCGGCACCAGGACAGCCCCCGGCAGAGCCGCCGCTGTGGGACTGATGTCTGCGCTGAGGACAGGCGGGCGCCGTGATGGGGTCCTCCCCGCTGGTCTCACGAACTTCACCGCCTTTTACAAAAACAGCTCACTCCTTAGGAGACGTGTATGTGTGCATGTGTAAGAAGGGGTATGTATTCCTATATTCGAGTAGCTATGCACGCGCGCGCACACACGTACAAAGGTCACTTTTAACCACAGTAAAACAGGCAAAGCAAAACGCATGTGTCTGCACCACAGCGCTCCAGGGGCAGCCGCGGGAGTAAACGCCTCATCTCCGCTGTTCGGCCAAGTGCGGTGATTACAGTCCCCACAGATTCTGGGAACAGGAAGGAAAACAGGCGTTCAAAAGCTCACCAGTGTGTAAGCTTGCAAACGCTTTGCACACTAAAATATCTTGTGCAAAATCAGCATTTTAGGAAAGTGCCTGGAGACTCCCAGACAGGGCAGAAGCTGATGCAGCCTGGACGCGGTGGGTGTGGACCTGCAGGGGCGGGAGGGCCTGTGAGCCAGGCCCCTGGGGGCGGAGTGACCTGCGCAGGGACCTGGAGGGTGGCCCACTGCCTCCCCTGCAGGGTGACCCTGGATGGCCACGTCCCCACTCCCTGGAGTCCCCTGGGGCCCATGTTGACTGGTGCTTGGGCCCGGTGACAGCCCCTTCCCGGCTGAGGCGGCCAGGACACGGCGTGCCTTCGCTCCTGTGCACGACGGTGGCCGGAGGAAGCCGCCCGAGAAGACCTCTGAGGCCATGAGGATGGCACGTCCCCCGTGTGCCTGGCGTGGGGGCCGCGGGCTCCGAGGCTCGTCAGGACCCGGGCCCTGTCATCCACCGCCCCTGGCTTCCAGTCATCCCCCCGACACACGGCACCACACAGACGGAGGGTTTGCGGGAGATCACGCGTCGCTTGCCAGGCGCCAGGTCACTGCCGCAGCGGCCGAGGGGAGGCTGGGCACCAGGAGAACAAGAAGGGGGTCCAGCGGCCGCGGCCAGGCGCTGCCACACCGTCCGACCTGGTCACAATTCCCTGTTTGATGTCTGCCTTTTCCGTTATTCCCTTCAGTTGTGTGAACGGATGTCCCCGAGCAGCGTCGGCCGGGGGCGCTCCCCTGGCCTGAGGATTACGTTGACTGTCTCCTGCTAGAGTCTCCCGCGTGTCCTACTCGACTCTAAGTTACCTGCTGCTGCGTACGTTACGCCAAGGCGTAGTGACTCTCAATAAAATCAGACTTCTCCTATCTCGCACACACACACACAGTCACTTCACTAGGGTGGCTTTGTGTTTTACAAACTGGTGCTCGAGAGGAAACAGCCTGTCTCCTCTCTCAGTTTTAAAAATTCAAGTCAACACTGACCCAGTGTTCTGTGTTCCGGGCATGACGTGGGCGGAGGGGGCGCAGGACGGAGGGTGAAGTACGCAACCCTCCCCAGCGACGCGTCCGGCCAGGACGCAACAAGTGAAAATGTCTTTGGCACAGGGTCCCAGTTATGCATCAGAAAAATGGGGAAAACAGCTCCCAATTTATGTGCCCAAACAGCCCATGGAGGCTCACAATTTATGTGCCGACGACCGGCTGCGGCTGACAGAGGACAATGGGAGGCTGCCTGATGTGACGAGGGTACCCCATGCGCACTGACCCAGGGATGCGGGGGGCCGGGGCGGATCGCGGGGTGCCCGGCTCCTCCGTGCTGCTCCGTGGGGACCCCGGGAGGCGGGACGAGGGAGCGAGCTCTCCTCCTCCCCACGGAGGGGCGGCCCCGGGGGCGTGGGGCTGCCCTCCTGCCTGGCCAGGGCCCCAGCCTCTGTCTCCGATGCCGGAGAGCCTCCCTGGCCCGAGGTCTGTGTGCGTGGAAATCCGCCCCCTGCGGGCCCTCCCCAGCCCTCCTTCCGAAGAGAACCATCCCGACGTGAGGACCGACCTGACACCACACCGAGACAGCACCCTGTCCAGACCCGGAGAAGGGCACCCGGGCCCACGGCCTCTGTGTGAGCACCTGCCGAACCGGTGAGGTGGGGGCGTGCGGCCCGGGGTAGCAGGCACGGGAAATCCTCCGTTCACGCCAGGGGTGGGGAGCCGCAGAAGCCGTGACAAAACAACTCAGCACAGGACAAAATGGAGAAATATGAACATTATTTCAGGAAAAATTCCAGGCCCGATGGAATATAATGGGGGAAGTTCCTGCACCGTTAATCCTGCTGAGACAAACAGCACATGATGCAGGAGAAGGCAGGAAGCAAGGAAGGAAAACCAGCGAGAGGTCTGTCCCGGGGAAGAGACGTCTGTCTGTCCCGGGGGTCTGAACGAGGCTGAAGGCCGACCCAGGTCGGGTGCCCTCTCTGAAGTGGAAAGGGCACCCTGAATGCACTTAATGCCACCAAACTGCACACTCACAAATGGTCAAAATGGTAAATTTCATGTCTTGTGTATTTTGTCACAATAAAAGAAACTGATGCCATTTCTCATCACCTGTAACTCTTTATGTGCCGACGACAGCCATTCGGGCCTGAGCAGGAGCTCGAAGGCTTGTGTGTCTATACTCTGTTTACCGTTGAATATAAACTTTAATCTCAGGAGAGAATGACCTCCGACCCCGGGGGTCTCCAGCCTTCCCGTCCCCCACCTGTGGCCCCCTTCCTCCCGCATCAGCACCTGCCTGACGCCGGCTCCATGTAACTTTTCCTCTCCCGTAACAACTAACCTGTGACCCATTTTAAAGGGTTTAAAACCTCGTATGGTTGTCATACTCGGAGAGAGACTGAAAATTTCTAAATAGAAGGAAAATCTGGGAAGCAGTTCCATGGACTGTAAGGAGCAGAGATGGTCCTAATTCAGTCCCCGTAATCAGTAGTGACAAAAGGCACGTGCCTGGGCAAACTGTTAATTGCTTCCGAGTCTCGCTCTCTGCATCTGTAAAATGGGGACAGTAATATTCAACTAATGGTGTGTTTTTAAATGGCAATTAAAGAAGACAGAAGTGGGAGCAAAGACCAAGAGCAACCATGAAGACAGTGTCACCTGCGGTGGCCATGAACTCTGCAGTGTAACCCCGAGCACCAGTGGTCGAACTGTTTTCACAAAGTAAGGACAGAGGTCGTCTGAGTGGATCAGAAAACAAGGCTCAACCGCATGCCGCCCACAAGAAATCCGCTCTAAACTCAAAGACACAGACAGACTCAAGGAAACGGATGAGAAAATGCACGTGGGAACCAACCCGGAGTGAGCAGCGTGGCTGGCGGCTGCCTTCTCGACCCCAAGAAACGCGCTCCCTGCAGCCAAGAGAGGTCGGATCGCACGCCCAGGGTCCTGCTGAAGGGTGTCTGTGTCACGTGGTCCAGAGCAGGGCAAGAGCGGCTCTAGGTCAATGTCAAAGAGGGAACAGATTCAAAGGAATCTTGTTTTATTTGGAGGCTTGTATTTTTTAAATTCAGCAACTCCGATGCCTAGATGGCTAGAACTTTCTAAGTCCTGATCTTCGTGCTGAAAACCTTACACCATTTTCTGAAGAAGAGCCCAACAAGCAGCCAAATTCATGTGGGTGTTAGAGGGCAGTGCGCGCCCTGCAGCATCTGCCTCCCTGTGCTGGCAGGACTACACACGTGCACACCCGCGCACTCGCACACACAGGTGCACACAGCGCATTCACACATGCACACGCACGCACACATGTGACACACTCATGCACACTAACACAAATGCATTGCACACTGCCACACACCCACACACAAACACACACGCACACTCAGACGCATGCACACACAAATGAATGCACACGTGCACACTCACGCATGTGTGTGCACACTGAACCCAAACACAAGCAAACAGTGTGACAGGCTACTGGTCCACGTCTTACAGGAAACTTCTCGTTCTAAAAGTAACTTACGGAGGCCAGTAAGTGCGGAAGTCGGTCGCCATGGGTTGATGTCAAGAGCAGCCCCCATTCTGGGAGCATCTGATAGTCTCCTCAGAGCGAGGGTGAGTGACTTTCCTCCAGAGCGCATCCGTGCAAACCAGGGCACCGTTCTCACGTTTTCTACGGCCCCTCGAGTCCACCAGAAAGGTGACAGAAGCCGGGAGACGCGGGCAGGTGCCGAGGTGCACAGGACACGCCCTGTGAGGGACGGACGTTGTGCCTGAGACACGTCACGATGGCACAGGGCTGCGTGGGCTCCTGTCGTGCATGAAGGCAGCCCAGGATCCGCGGGCCCAGGATGGCGTGGGGACGGAGGCGGAAGGCCCGTGACCCTCACGGAGCCCCTGCCGGCACGGCCCGCCGCCCACGCAGGTGCCACTGCAGCTCACAGAACTGGGAATGGGCTAGGAGCCTGCTTTCCCGGCTGCTGCGGGGGTGCCTCGGCCCCAGCCTCTCCCTCCGCCTCCTTCACCTGGACTCCTCCACGCTGCTGGTGGACACGCAAAAATCACATGCGTGGGCAAGTAAAATATTGCAACAATTAAGGTGCCTTTATCGTATCTCACTTCTTCAAAAAGCGTCCTTTACAAATTACTTTTCTCTGTTTAAAAAAGGAATGCTTTTTGTATGAATCGGAGAAGAGTGTCCTCAGAAAGGTATCTCATCCATGTGACTGGGCAGCCGGCTGTTACTTACAAAGCCAAAGCGAATCTCCGTCATCTCTAGGACAATTTCTACTTATACACAGGTTCAAGTGTCTTATCTTAAAGTTTATTTACTCATTTTGACAGAGACAGAGAGTGCACACGTGTGTGTACAAGTAGGAAAGAGAGAGACAGAGAATCCCAAGCAGACTCCTTGGGCGCAGAGCCCAACGTGGGCTCAAACTCAAGAACCATGAGATCACGACCTGAGATGAAAACCAAGAGTACACCACTGGGCCATCCAGGTGCCCCTCGACTATCTCCTTTATTATTTTTTTCAATGTTTCTTTGTGAGACAGCCAGAGGGACAGAACATGAGTGGGGGAGGGGCAGAGAGAGAGGGAGACAGAGAACCTGAAGCAGCCCCAGGCTCCGAGCTGTCCGCACAGAGCCCAACAAACTGCAAGACCATGACCTGAGTGGAAGTTGGAGGCTCAACCGACTGAGCCCCCCAGGGACCCCATCCCATCATCTTCTTAGGGTGACTCTAAATGCACAATGTTTCATTTGTTAGTGTCTTTTTTGAAATATGATTGAACTTACTGAGAAAAATGAATCATGAAACACTGTTTAAGAATAAATGTATCAACTACTTTCCAACTCTGAGTACTGAGACACATCCCTCAGACGGCAGGGATCAGCAAGTTTCAGCCAGCAATACTTGTTTCGTGTTCCATCCATTTCTATTCTTACTCCACCATGGAAACTACTGAGAATGTGATCCATGAAAACAACACAGACATCTACTTTGAAAACCTAAATTCTTGGGATTACATTTCCGGTGGAAACTGCCTCACCCGGTAGACTCGGTGCCATACGTAACTGTAGCAAAATTTGGACAAAACACCAAAAGCAAGATAAATAAGGCAATTTGCAGGTCATTACGTCCTGGGAATTTGGGCAGAGAGATGTGCAGGCAAAGAGATTAATAGAAACGTGGAAGGTCAAGACCAAACAGGAGCAGAGAAGACTTTCCTGAGGAAAGGAGAGGAAGGAGCAGACACAGAAGGGGGGTGAGCTGAGGTTCCTTCACCTGGATTAGGGCCATTGCGTCTTCGTGGGGCACATCCCTTCTGTGCACTGACGCACAGACCAGTAGGACCAGGACGGGCACAGGAGTCTCTTTACATTGACGGGATTGTTTTAATGGGCTTCTAGGTAGCAAGAAAATCTTCCCTGGAGTACAAGCCTCACGTGACCACCAGCAGCATGACACCGCTCGTCCTGAGGACGGTGCCCTCACTGCTTACGTGAGCCGTGAATTCAGAATGCACGTGGTATCACCTGCCGGTCTGAGGACCGGACAGCAGCAGACTCTCAATAGTACTTCCTGGGACCAGACAAGCCACACACCAGCTACAGAAAGTTTAGGATGCATAAAAGTGGAGGAGGAAACCACGAGAATGTGGAATTCTACTTTGTGTTCGCGTCTGTGAACCTTCTCTATGGGAAGGCTTTGCGGCCTGGAAGCAGGTGTGCCCGCGTTTCTAGGAATGTTGTAACGCGTCACATCACAAGGGGAGATGTGGCGTCCCCGTACTGTCAGACTTCAGGCTGCTTCCAACTGTTTGCTTGTATAAATAAAGTTGCAAAACAAGCCAGTATGGAAGCTTTTAGTAATTTTTTACTTATTTTCATGGAGGGAGTCCCAGGATTAGAATTATAAGACCACAGTGTATGGGCATTTTCAAAGTGATTGTTAGGCAAAAAGACAATTTGTTACTCTTTCAAAAAAAAAAAAAACGTTGAATATTCAATGAAAGTTTTATCAGCATCATCGATGTCACTTCTTGGAGTTAAAAAAACAAACACACACCCGAGGCACCCGGGCAGCTTAGTCGGTTAGGCATCTGGCTTCAGCTCAGGTCACGACCTCCCCGTTCATGGGCTTAAGCCCTGCATGCAGCTCCGTGCTGACAGCCTGGAGCCTGGAGCCTGCGTCGAGTCTGTGTATCCGTCTCTCTCTGCCCCGTTCCCGCTTATACTCTGTCTCTCTGTCTCTCTCAAAAATAAGCAAACATTTTAAAATGTTTTTAGAAAACACCTAACAAAAAACTAGAAATCAGAACCAAGCAAAACCTCATCAGGGCTGAAATACACTGCCTTTTGTGGCCACCAAATAATTCATTTTTTAGTAGAAAGGAAGACACATTAATGTTTTATTTTAAAATAACTTATATTCTATAAATTAAAACAACCTTGTTTTGCTCAAAAAAGCATGCTTTCTCTTCTGTAAAATGAATGGTCTGGGGCTCTGGGGAGGGAAGCAGACCAGACAACAGATCCAGGGCGACGGGCGCAGACCCCGTGTCTATCTGCACCCTCCCAGCCCTGGTGTGCTCGTTGGCTGTCACCTTTCGGGACCTCTTTCTGAGGTCTCCCCAAGAGAAGGTCAAAGAAGAGAGAGAGCAACAGTACAGAACGTCCCCTCCGCCTCTACTACCGTCTCACCCAGCTGGACCCCTGGGACAGCCTGGGGAGGGGGCTTTTGACTCGCTCAGGTCGGTCTTCCTTTCTCATCCGTGTGTGGACACACGGGTGCTCAGAACTGCTCAGCCCCGGGACGTGCCTCTCTGTTCTCGGACACCGGCTCGGCCCTGTGGCCCGCCGCGGTCCGCCTTGTGCCGGGGGCTGGGCTGACATGTGACAGGCTGCAGCCAGGATGGAGGGTGGGGGTGTGCAGGGCCTACTGAGCATCGAGCCGGGAGCCGTCCGGGAGTCTAAAGGACGAGGAACCACATCAAGGTCACAATGACGGTAAAAGCCGATGCATATACTGCCTTTGCCATAAGCTAAGGACAGGCAGTTGGCTCAAAGTCCAAGTCCAGGACTTGGCAAGTGTGTGCTTTATGGGGCTGCTAAGTCAGCACTGCTCAGCCGTTTACAGTATGCAGGCTAATTGGGGAAAATCATTTTTTATATTTATATATATTCGAACTATTACTATGTGTCAGGCATTATGATAGGGACTTTACACACATGATCTCATTTAATGCTGCAGCACTTGGAGCTGGGGACTGTGGCCGTCCCAACTGTACAGGGAGCGGTCAGCAGGGCCAGGCCTTGCCCAAGGTCACGGAGCTATCGAGGCCTCCCTGTCACGTCCCACTGGCTCCAAACCTGAGCGCCCCTGACAGCTTCCAACATAAGGCGGTGGACGGGTTCCCCAGGCGACCGCACACAGAAGCGGGACCGGAGGGCAGACACCCGAGAATGCCTCAGTGGTTCACGCCAAGGTCTTCACGCTCCCGGTGACATCTGTTGACACGAAGGTGGCCCAGCCACCGGACCCCAGGCCGCCCTCTGGCCTGTTGCCCAAATGTCTCTACGTCCAGCAAAGGACTGCGCCCGGGGGCGCCTGTCTCCTCTGTCCGGGGCCGCGGTCCGCTCCACGGCTGCCTCCCCTTCTCCACTGAACGAGACCCTCATCTCTCACCACACACATCAAGCGTCCCTTCTCCCAGGAGGTCTGTTCTTCCGTCTCTCAGCTACAATCGGTCCTCCTTCCGTTACAGACCTCCTGAGTATCACCTGCTCTTGCTAAGCCCCTTGCTGTCTAAACATGTAGAATGGGTCTGTTTTGTTTTCTGGTGTATTTTTGTTTTGATTCAGGGAAAATCAACCTATTAACTAAATGGATATAAGTAAAGAAATATTGTGACACAGGCTGGTGCTTTGGTTTCCCCGCTTAAATATTCATGGGTCACTCCTAACCACAAGCAAATAGATGGGAAGGGGAAGGAGTGCAGACAGATCGCAGGCTCAGAGCATTGCTGGCTCAAGTCATTAGCAGTAGACCTCGCTGAGATTTCAGCCATAAAACCGGCCAGTGGAGAGGAACCCCCGAGGGGTCTAAACCGGCGAGCGGGCAGCTACCACAGGTCAACAAGAGGCATCACGCACACTGTGGAATCGGAGAGCCTTGCGTGCAGAGAAGTCAGGACCTGCTGGGTCCATTGTGCCCAACAGGGTCACTAAACCCTGAGCTTCTCAACGTAGAAAAGTTTTGTTCATGGGGTTTGACCCTGGCGTGGTGGGCAGAGTCTAGGTGGCCCTGGGTGTCCCCACCTTCTGGTGTTCTTGCCTCTGTGGGACTCCCTCCTCTTGCAGGTGGGCAGGGTGAGGCTCCAGGCGAGGCCACGTGTCACTCCTGTGACCGGGTCCAGTAGGAGGAAAGACTCCACACTCCTGGCAGATGCTCTAGGCTCTCTGGCCCCGACGCTGGCTTCGAGGCACAGCACGGCCACAGGAATCCCGCCACCAAGCTCAGTGACCACTCAGACAGCCGACCTGTGAGAACACAGCCCTGGCCACCACCTGTCCTGTGGTGGAGATCCAGCTAAGCCACGCCCAGACTCCTGGCTCGCAGAAACTATGACCTACTAAATGTGTGTCCTCTTGAGGCATTTGTTTGTGGTAGTTTTTTTATGCAGCCTGAAGCTCATCTCCCTAGAATTCCAATTTCCCTCCAAAGCATGCTCTTTACATACTGATTAGGACCCTGCTTCTCTCTTGACTCAAGAGTCTCAACATGTCTACCTTTGCCTACTTTTTGATCAGTTCACTTAGGACGGGCCTCATGTTTCGGTGTCTACATAGTCACACAGACGGAAGCACAGAAGCGGTCTTCACCCACAGCAGGTATAAAATATATAAATTGAGACTGAGTTGAAGAACATTCTAGAACACAGAACCGGTGAGCTGACCAATCCTAGTCTCCAAATAATCAAAAGATTTTCAAGTTGTTTTCACAAATCGCTTTTGAGATAGAGAATTTCTAATTAAAAATTGCTACAGTCTGGCTGTCAAACCACGGGGAGGTCACAGGTCTCGTACGTGCAGTTACACGTAAGTCCCAGTTAGGAAGTACTTGTTTTTCCAGGCTTACTGAGACGTAATTGACAGGCAACAGTGTGTGAGTTTAAGCTGTGCAGACAGTGAGGTGATACATGTAGATACTGTAACATCACCACAGCCAACGTTCACCACCTCACAGCTGCCTTTCGTTCTTTTTGTGACGAGGTCTAATTTCTTAGCAACTTTCAAGTATGCAATGCCCTGAACACTCGAGCCTCAGGACTGGTTCCTATTATAACTGCAAGTTTGTCCAACCTCCCCCAGCCCCTCCCCCAGCCCCTGGCAAGCACCACCTGCTGTCGATGAGGTCGGCTCTTTTAGATCTCATATGGGAGTGAGATCAGACAGCACTTAGCATTCTCTGACTTATGTCACCTCGCATAATGCCCTCAGGGTCAAGCCATGCTGCCAAAATGGCAGGACCTCCGTCTTTTCTATGGCTGAATAATATATATGATACATACATATAAAACATCCTTATCCATTTGTCTGACGGTGGGCACCTAGGTTGTTCTATCTTCCCTGCTGTGAATAAGGCTGCAGTGATCAAGGGGGTGCAGACATCTTTTTAAGTTAGTGTTTTTGTTTCCTTAGATAAATACCCAGAAGTGAAATTGCTGGATCATATGGTAGTTCTATTTTTGGCTTTTTGAGGAACCTCCACACTGCTCTCCAGAGCGGCCGCACCAGTCTGCATCCCCACCAAGAGTGCACGAGGGTGCCCGTTTCTCCACATGCTCACCAACATCTGTTGTTTCTGGTGTTTTTAATTTTAGCTGTGCTGACAGGTGTGAGGCAGAATCACACTGTGGTTCTGATCAGCATTTCCCCAATGATGAGTGATGTGAGCATCTTTTCATGTGTCTGTTGTCCATCTGGATGTCTGCTTTGGGAAAAAATGTCTCTTTAGGTCCTCTGCTCATTCTTCATTCTGACTGTTGATTTTTTTGGCCACTCCTTATATGCTGGGATATTAGCCCTGCTCAGACCTCTGGTCTGTGCCCCTCTGACCCGCGGGCTGCCTCCTCGCTGTGTGGTCGGTCTCCTTTCCTCTGCAGAAGCTTTCTAGTTTGGTGTGGCCCCACTTGTTGATTTTCGCATCTGTTGCTTGTTTTGCAAGATTATGTAGTTAAAATTGGCTCCCTGTGGTGAACAAAGTTTACTTCTTCACGACTGTAGTTAACTTTCCGGATGTTCTTTCTCCCGGTGTGAGCAGGAGGAAATCGCCTCTGCGCACGGGCGTGGGCCGGTCCATGTGAAGGGGGCCTGCAGGGCACCAGATCTCCTCCGGGTAGACCGGCGCCCACCTTTCACTCAAACGAATGACTGAGGTGCTTTCCTGGCTTTACGCGCCTCCCCATCAAAGGGCTCCTACACGTGACTCATGTGTCCAATGTTATAACCACGTGTGCATAAAATGTAAACATAAAGTTGCTGTACCAGTGATTCGGGAGAGGGTAAGATGAAGCTTTTCCCCTAAATACAATCAGCTACACAGGAATCTCTTTCTCCCATAAACCCATGGTTTGACTAAATAAATATATCATTTTTATTAAAATCTGAATTTTAAGGATACATCAAGGTCCTGACAGCACTGGTAAGCAAATAAAATGGCTTGAGGATCTCGCTCGCTCTCTTTTTTTTTTCCAGTTAGCATCAGGATTTAATTGCATTGGAAATCATTTATCCCTCCTGGCATTTATCCTTCCGCCAACAACACGGAGAGTGGTTGCGTACTGACCACGCTCGGCATTACGCAGAGGCCCTGAGGAGCGGAGTCTCGGGGGCTCAGCTCACTGCGGTCAAGGATGGTGCCTCTCACCTCTGCTCTCTCAATCCCACAACTCCAGGGCTCTGAGCGGTCATGTTTCTTTTTTACTTCTGTATGTAAATGAATTGAGAGCCCCATGGATTAAGTCTCGTGCAAGGTCATCCCGCCCTTTGGTGGCAGAGAAAGAACCAGAACACAGCACCTGCTCTGCTTGAGGATGGCTCTGGTGAGAGCCCTGGTGTGGGTATTTTCCAGGACCATGTCCCCTGCATTCTGGAATTGGGAATGCCATTAAAAATGACCGACGACTAAGATGAATTCCGAATCATCATTCGTTTGTTCTGTGAGAAGTTTGATGAGTCCCCACCCTGTCAACCTCCCGACTCCCAGTTCGGAGCGACATTAAATTCACTGAGGTTCAAGAGAATTTCTCCAGCACACGTTTTTACAACCCACCAGATATCTCTATGTGACTTTCCTTCTACATTGTTGGCCCCAGCAGCTTGGGGAGATGCTCACCTTAAATGAATTTGAGGGGGGAGGGGGACAGGAGCTGAAAGCAAACTGACCTTGACCACTGATCTGCTGTGACCCCAGTGCGTTAGCGCTGCTGGTTCCCGCCCCTGAGTCAGGCCATGGTGCACCCTGCCCGGAAGGCCACACACTATTCATCTGCCCACCAGACACCAGATATGCTTCACCACGGAGTTCAAGATTCATCTCTCTATAATCAGCTTTCATGATCCACCAGCTTCCTGATAAAGCTGGCCACTCCCTTTGGACACTAAAAATCCCTAACAGTATATGCTTATTTTATATATTTCTTGATATATGGATTTTTTCCTACAAAATCCCCCCGCTCTATTATGTTCTGTATCCTGAGTGCTTGGTATAAAGTCTAGTGAAAACAGGTTGTCTAGATACCCACAAAATAATAATAATAATAATAATAATAATAATAATACAAAATGGAGTTCCCAAACACTTGGCAGCGTGGTCATATTTTCACAGATACTTCTTCCCCTTTAGGATGGAAAGGAAGTGTAAGATATGAATCACTCCTGTGTTCCAAAAATTCATTAAGAAAGCAACCACACTTTGAATTAACAACTGTATTTCTACGGCTTCTAGAATTTACCCTAAGGAAATAATCATGAAGGAGCATACAGATAAAGCCATGAATACATTCATGAAGGTATAACTTATATTCGTAAAAAGATTAGAAGCAGCTTAAATTTCCATTAAAAGGGGATTAATCCAATAAATCACAGTGGACCAACACGATGGGATAATACATACCCACCAAAAATGATATTTAGCGGCACACTTAATGGTATGTAATAGAGTTCACAACTCATAGCCAAGTACAAATGCAGATAATAAGGAAAGATGTGCGGTGTGAGTCAATGAACAAATACATCCATTTCCTGCCTGGGACATTCCTGAAAACCCTACTAGAACGTGAAAAGCCATAAAAGGCAAACTTAACTTTATAAATTTTGATGAGCTAAAATTATAATGTCTTCTTCCAATCCAAGGTACACAAATAATTTTCACAGACAGAAAACTGTATCGATTAAAGGATCCAAACAAGTTTACATTTGTCATAAATACTACAGTTAAATAAGCCAACAGAACTGTGCCATCGAATGTACGTGACGTGGCTTGCCATATTCAGCAATGTAGCCTTGCTACCGGGGTGCAAGGACACGCTTCCGCCGAAGGGGAAAGAACGTCAGAGAACCAAGCATCAGACACCCAATGTTTGGGCCCCCAGTTCTCCGGCACCTAAGACGTACTTAAATTACAGCAAGAGAACCATATTCAGGGAAAAATGAAAAACCAACATATGTCAACAACACGGTCACACAGCAAAATGAAGGGTCCCAACCACGTGACCTCGGCACCCCTCCCTTCTCAGGATGCCCCAGCAGAGCGGTGCAGACTCACCAAGACGTGGCGCGTGGGTCAGACCTGATCCGTGAGCCACGGTCTGACCGTCATCACTCTGAGTGAACGTACATGTCAGTCCAAACTCTGAAGCTGAAGTATCACTTCTCTTAGTGTTTGGGGGGGGGGTGAAAAAGTAGTTGCATGATTTTCTTAGAAGCTGTCAGAAGGAAACGCCACGTTTCAAGAGCCACTGTGGTGGGTGGTTGTAATCAGAGTCGAAGCAAGAAGTCTGTGAACACACACAGAGGTCTGTGAGCCCTGCACGTACCAGGTCCTGGGGGAGGTAGGATGATGGATGGCTTCTGGTTTCATTTCCCCTAGCGATGTTTGACTGTTCTCTTTTGTAATAAGGCCAAAATAAGATGATGAGAAAAACGAAAAAACCAGCATTTCTATATGACAGATCTAAATTGATGAATGCCTATAAAGAGTGATATTGATTTTTTACAAAAAGCAAATTTTATTTTTGTCCGTCTACAGTTCTGTAAAAATCTTTACTCTGTATGGAATTTCTGCACCCTTCTCTGTTTGGATTGGGGGGCAGAGACTCCGAATAGCACCCACCCACTCTGACCCTTTCCTTACGAACTTATCATCAGTAGAGGCTTTGAGTTATCTTTCTGGCTTTGTGTCACAATAAATATCTGACAAGGAAACATAATTTCATCCACATGAAATGATGCTCTTATGGCTTTCGGGGCACATGGAATTTAGAGTCTGACAGAGAAGCGAATCAGCTCTCCTGTCCTGGCATCTTGGTGAGCATCGTGATGTCTGCACTCTCCCTTCGGCATCTGGGGCACGGATCTATCATGGTGCTGCTTTTCTTATTCCACATTTTCTGACACAAGCCACCAAGTGTGCTCAGTTCTACCTGCTCCATGAGCTAGCACTGTGACACGTGGTTGGCACTTTGCTTCCTGGAGCCCACTTACTTATTGAAAATAGAGGGATTTGGACCACGTGATCCTTAAGGCCCCCTCACGCCATCCTTAATACCCACATCAAATCATGTCTGTAGGTGTCACACCACAGCGGCTTCTCTGTGGTTCTGGAACAGACCAGAGCCTGGTGTAGTCAGAGGGCTCCAAACTCAGATCCGGTCTCTCCCGCATCACGTAAAACTCAGTCAGCAATCTTACTGATGTGTGTATGATGGAAAATAAGAAATGAACAGAGAGGACCAAATCAGACAGAAGAGCATACGGACCACAACACGGGAGAAAGCACCCAGTCACGGCTGCGACAATGGTCACTGCTGTAGAAGGAAGGTGTCCTGGGGAATATTTAATAGAAGCTCCCTAATGAAGAAATTATAGAAATACAAAGCATTTTTAATGGAGCTTAATCACTATTTAACAAAATAAAAGTAAAAACAACTGGCCTAAAAAATAAATCCAAAGACACTCATTATATGTGTTATGTGTTTATAGATGCTGGGCTATTCCTATTTTCGTGAGCATGTGTGCGTGTGGCTCACATGTGGGAAAGAACAGATCACTTTTAATCTCCTCTTACGTAAATCAAAAATATAATTCGAAAACGCACTCTCCATAAATGTAAGCACACGCCTGACTCACGCGGACTGGGAAGTGACAAGCAGGGCTATCATGCTGAGGCACCACTGCCTGATAAGTGACTTCGTCTCTCATGGGAGAGCTGGTTACTGACTCGGGTTCCTAGCTGATTTCCAAACCGGAAGTTGTACTGGCAAGATGGCCCTGAACCGGAAGTTGTGCTGACAAGCTATGGCCCCAAAACGGAAGTTGTACTGACGAGTATCCGCCCCGCAGTCCAAGGTCAGAGCCGCTGCTTGGCCTCACACAAAGGTATAACAGATCTCTGAAAGTTTCCTACTTGGAATGCCATCCGTGTCTCTCCAGCCTCAGTCTTTGAACAGAACCTTCCTCCCTCACTGGGGACTACAGCAGGTCCACCTTAATTTCACATGCGGTATAAATCCCAGCTCACTACCAACAGCCGCTGGGTGGGCGCCTTCACACTGGCTGGAGAATCTGGATTAAATCCACACGCAGACCTATGCTTTTGTGCAGTGGACTCCAGCGTCCATGCAGAGCTAGGATGCCTTCCGGAAAGGATGGTGGAGCCACGGCACGGCCGAGAGCCCAGCACGTCACCACCTCCCTGCGCCGCCTGCCTGCTGCCGTCCACACTCGCAACCACGACCCGTGGTAGCTGGGCGCGGCTGACCCTCCCTCTCAGGTGTAAACCTAGGTAAGTGGTACCAGCTATTCTTAAAGCTAGAAGACCAGCCAAGAAAGAGCAAGACGGGGGAGCATCGTGGCCCTGGGTGTAGCCACAAGCTGAGGCGCCTTGTCTGACACGGGGGCCCCTGATCCGTGCCTCATACTCCCCAAGCAAGCACTGCGCAGGTTGGAGACTGCAGAATCCGAGGAGCTACGTGTTGCTGCCCTTGTCCACACCCAGCTCCTCGGAACCAAAGTTAATCAGGGTTTACAGTTGGGGTGAAGGCCTATCTCTAAACTCACCCTCCTGCCAGACACGTTCCTTCCACGCATGCCTCCCCCAACCCCCACAGCTCTCCAGAGCTGGTGTCTACTCATTCTTATCATAAGGGCTGGCACTGAGTAGGAATCCAGGAGCAGAGCCAAGGTCACTTCCCAGTGGCCAGGTGGATTTTGCCAGAGCCATGACAGACCATAGCACTGAAATATTGGTGAACTGTGATTGTTCCTTCCAGGTTTCCCTGGGAAGAGCAGGAAAGCTCTTCTTTTTATCTTTTCATGGTCCTAAATCTCCGTGAGAAATTGACAAAAATGATGTTTTCTTTTGTCCCCAAGGCATTTACAGACACTTCCAAAAGCTCTGCATATATTTGTGGGTTAATGACAGGCCTATGGCTCATGTTCTGTCTTAAGAAGATGCAGGAAAAAAAGTCTACAGGATGATATGGAAAGTAGCCCCTCGACCTGAATCCCAGGGACCCTTCAAACCTCAACACTGTGCTTCCCCAGCCTTGTCTTCTCCTGGGTCCAGCTCATCATGTATTTCAGATGCTTTTCCCACTTCCGTGCTCACCATTTGATGACTCCTTCCCACAGGTGACATTATCTGTTCTTCTCGTCACCATAACACAAAGGTAAAAATGCTGTGGAATTTATGCAATGCGCACGCCTTTCTTTCTCCACTAGACGCCATTGGTCGGAAGCCTTTGTCACCTGGCTCACCTCCCTCACATGTCAGACACTCTCCACATACTGACCTACGTGAACTTAGTGCTTCAATGGCAAAACCTAGAAGGAAATGCAAATTGCAGAGATATGAATGCAAACTCCATCTTACGTTGTACCTTAAACTGGGCTGTTGAAATAGCTCCTATCACATTAACTTTCCTATTTTTCCTTTGCAGTACCTAAGTATCTGAGAACTTGAGAAAGTGGAGAGTATCAACATCATTCTGATTTCATTGTTCAAGAGCAGTAAGAAGCATGTCTGCTGGAAGAGCCGACTTAGGTCAGCTTTCTCCACATAAACCAGCTGCATTTGTCAGCAGCAACACGGAATCCATGTGAACGCTCCAGAACATTCCTCAATGTTGGTTTAGTTTGTCCCTCCGAGGACTGCTCTTAATTATATTCCCAAGAATTCCCTCTGAATCGTCCCCACAAAGATCCCCACAAAGTTTACATTTTACAGACAACTGTGTGTTTGTAGAGGCAAACTGTGACCCTCTTCTCTCCTTCCATTGGCCTCCCATCGTATACCTCCCCCAGTTCAAGCACTCATGGCTGCGACGCTGAAGGGCTGGTACAAGGTCCACCTATGTGTAAAGATTCTCTACTTCTCTCTCCAGTCTTTTTTTTTAATATAACACTATTTATTTTTTTAACATATGCAATTATTTTCCGTCATTTACAATACAGTAGTTACAATGACACTCCAAACAGAAAAGCAAAGTAAAAAGTCAAAACCCCCACTTCTATTTCATGTGATTAGACTTATACAGAAATTAAAAGGTTAAGTACCAACTAGTTAATCACCTAATTTCACAGCTATCTGAAGTGGCGATTGTTATATAGCAGCTTATCTATGAGGCATTCAAGATAAATGATACAATTTATTACTTGCCCATGAGCTAAAACACAGCCTGCTTAATACCTTTCCTTAAATTCCACCTCTATACTACAGTATACTTGAGGTCCATGCAGAAAAGTAGCTACCTTTTATATAGGAAATGGATGATTAAGTCTTTGGTGCTGTAAAAGCAACTTCATTTAAACATAACCACCAGTCTTTAACAGGATCAAGATAACACATCTGGGAAGTTCGTGCTCTGTAAAATTCCCTATGCATCAGTCAGCGAGTCAGCAGTGTGTGAGCCTGACAGTGAGTTCACAACTGTCCTCCGAGCTCCTACTATGTGCCAGGCACTGATGCAGACACTGCAGGTGCAGTGGCATTATCTACTGGCTGTGAGCTCTTACTTTCCAGTGGCAACAAGAAACTGTCACTGCCAACGGATGAGAAAGGTTTCTACAGCTATGTCTCACAAGACTCCTAAAATGTGAAAGACAAAAAGAGAGCCCTGCCTCTCTCTTCTGGTCTCTCCTTACCCCAAAGCCCCTCTTGGCCTTAGGAGCCAAAGCAGCCCTGGCTAGAAACCATTCATATGCAAAGTTTGACTAGATGTGAGAAGCACTTTTCACAAGACCACGTTGATTATTACCATCACCGCTACAAGGCCACTTCTGGTGTGGTTGTAACCATTACAACTATCGTTTTAATTCTCACGTTTTCTTCAGACCACACTCTGCATGTCCTCACCACCTAGGTAACAATGCCTGGCAGACACCGTGAAAACCACAGAAACAGAATCATCAACAACTGAACAAAGAAGCAAGCAGCAAAACAGAGCACGCGCCGCCCCGAGTCCCCACTCGGCACCAGGCACTATGCGCGACACTGTCATTTTCAGAACTGGCGTGTGATGAGGGTGCCATCTCACCCACTGTACACGCAGACGTCAGACTCCATGAAGTTACAGGATTTGTTCAAGGTCTACAGGTTCTAAGGGGAGAAAGCCAGATTTGCACCAAAATCTGTTTAGTTCTAATTCTGTCGTCTTAACACATGGTCTTTTTTAACCTTTTCACTCATTTTCATTTGTACATTTCTCTCTTGTTCATTTAACTGATAACGTTTTACTCTGGTAGGAGGTAATCTGCCAAAATTAACCACTGCGGACTTCGCAACGATGTGGGGGAGGAACGGAGCGGCCGTAACAGGGAGGGGCTCATCTCTCAGCACAATTCTGAGAGACTGGTTCCCATCCGCCTTGTCCCCGTCACGTCTAATAATAAAACACAGTTTCCGTAAACAGCAGGTCAGTGATGCACAGCGTCATGGAAACCAACTTGTGCATATGCAGAGAACCCAGAAAATAACCCCCAGCCTCTGGAGGCGAGACTTCGCTGTGCAGGCGTGCTTGCACGTGCAGAGACACGACTGTAGGGCGCAGAAATTTCCGGGGGAGAAGTCGGGCCCACAGGGAGAACTC
Source organism: Helogale parvula (assembly GCA_004023845.1). Lineage (NCBI taxonomy): Eukaryota > Metazoa > Chordata > Mammalia > Carnivora > Herpestidae > Helogale > Helogale parvula. The sequence goes on along the minus strand of PJEM01004448.1, from coordinate 35,262 downwards.
TCCCGAAAGCCCACACTCTTAATTAAAAGCAAACGCTGGGACAAGGGCTCCTGATCCTGCGCAGCTCCCTTTCTGCCAGACTCAGAGCCTCTATTTCTCCCCAGAAACTCAGAAACCTTGGCTAGAAGGCAGGAGTCTACACAGCAAACCTGTATTTCAGAACTATGTTTTCGAGCAAAAGCAGTGATCCTGTATCTTATTAGTCAATAAAGTCGTGATAATCAATAATCACGTGCACTGAGGTGCCACATTGTGTGTCCACCTTTCTGTCCATTTCTAGCCTCAGAGAGATGCGTTCTGACCAGTGTGACCTGACCGGAGCCACCTTGTGTGCATATCCAAGGAGCTGGTGCCCAGTCCCTTGCGTGCGGCTCCCCGGGCCACACACCGCGGCCTGTCTTGGGGAGACAAGACCCGCACGGTTGACAAACTGTAAAACCAGGGGGCGCTTGTATGAGGGCCGCCATGGACCGAGCTCAGAGGGCACGATGGCCTGTCCAAGGGGGACGGTCAGGGGCCCTCAAATGGGAAAACCATGGGAAAATAGCAATGGGGTGGGTCCATTCTCTGTGGCCTGTTTACAGCGAGGCCTGTCCTGAAAACTCCCCCGGCCCAGGAACACACAGGTTTTCAGGTTCACAATTCCTTCCAAACATTATTTCACGTGAGCCCCAGGAAAGGAGAACTGTTGGCTCATTTCTATTTAGAAAAAAGGGTCCTGGACGCAGCTTGCCTCTGTGCTTCCCAGACCACGGCCGGCCCTGCCACGGCGACCCCATCCCGGGCGAGCACAGGGCCCGCGTGTGTGGGCCCTCGAAGCACAGGGCTGACTTCCAGACCCACAGCAAGCCCTGGGCCATCGGATCAAGGCCGGTGGGGGATGCCCACTAACTCCATGCCGGACATTCCCCTCTGAGGCCGGGGCACGGGGCCGATGCTGCAAAATCCCAGGGCGTTTGTGATTCATGCCTTGCTAATGAGATGCAACAATCAAAGAGGAAAGCGAAATTATGAATACGTATCACTAATCATAACAAGGGCTTCCAGAAGAAGTGGTTTCTCCTTTCCGTCAGCCACTTAAAAAGATGCGTAATACCAAAACCCAGTCAAGTGTATGAGCTAGAGCACGGGTGTGTGCGAGAGAGGTCGCAGGCCTGACCTTGGCTCATGTCTCCCCCTCTGGGAGACGCAGCAGCAGCCAGCCAGCCCACGGCCTTCCCAACAAGGAGCGAATCGGAGGCCCCAGAAGTTGAGCCCTGGTTGTATTGAAGGTGAGGACCCCTCTCAGGCTGATGCACGGGGCCGCGCTGTGTAAGGGTGCGTCTACACGGGCTGTCGGCCCTGGGCGCCGACTGTGCCACGAAGCTCACCCAGCCCGCAGGCACAAGACACACAGACACTTGCCTGTCCCTGGGACATGTTGGGACCCGCCAACACAGAACGCGCCTCCCCACAGCACCCCTGCCATGTCTGCCAGGGGCTGGCCTAAGGCACGCGGTTAGCAACTAGAGGAAAACAAGTAATATGTGGAGATAATTTACGTTCTGTGTGGACACGTGATTATGGCCAACAGGAAGCATGCAGCTCCCCTGCGTGCCTGGAGCTTCGGGGGCCACAGGGCTCTCCTGGGGACAAGGGACTCGGTGCAGACCGACCCAAGACACGGCGTGAGCGGCATTTCACGCCCACAACATGAGATGGCACGGACGATACTCAAATGTTACAACAAACTCTGGCTTTCAGACAGGCAACCTCCCAACGTGGAAGATGATGGCGGCCCGTCCCGTGCGCAGAGGGCTTCCCGTCGGTGCCGGGGAGGGGGGGGGGGCGGCAGTTTGCTCGTCCCTACGTCTGAGTGCACACAGTCCGTCTGTACTTTCTCCTCCCGGACATGCTTCAAAATGCAGCAAATACTCATGAGTTCAGCGACAAGAAACTAGACAGCACTTTACCTAAACATACCAAACCTGAAACCCGGTATTTAAATTGCTCGATGACCAGAAAAACAGAGCATCTACTTATTCCTTGAGCACATTAATGAGGTAAAACTGTGTCAGTGCCAGCTGAATGCCTGAATCTCAGATACTGAATAATCTAAAAAAATAGAAATGTGCAAATTAGGGTTCATTTGTGCATTTTATATCATTCTGCATAAATGCATAATTGTGACCGACTCTCAGACACCAGATGGTCTATGCGACTCATCCCCACGTTCGCTCTATTTTATCGTATTTAGTAGCTGCGGCTTCACCTCTGTTTCTAAGCGCCGCTGACAAAACTGCCCCTCTTGGTAATGAGACCAGATATCGGGATGGTCAGGTCCGTGCATCTGGCTCGGAAACACACGCCTGTGAAGCGCGTGCCGGCTGTGGAGACGAGAGCGGCCGGGACCCTCCGCTCATGGCCTCCCCGCCCGCGGCGCCCCTCTACGCACGGCGCCCCTCCGCGGGCCCGAGGCTCCTCAGCCTCCGACGGCGTCTGCGCAGAAGGAACCTTGCGCGCAGCATAGAACAAGGCACAACGACGGTCTCTGATGGAAGGGACGTGAGACTCCTCACAGGCGGTGCTGGGGCTGACCCTTCAAGTCCGTTCCTGGGCTGCTCTATTCTTAATATCACATGTCCCCTCTCCCCCACCCACGCAAACCCTCCCCTCTGCTAAGACAACAGATGTAAGTCACCCCTTACGTCCCTCCTCTATGTCCGCCTCACACGCACACGCACACAGATCTACAGGCAGTCATGTGCACGCACGGATGCACACAACCCACAAATGCTCTGTGCATGTGCAGACACAGATAGAGACACACACGCACCCACGTACACACACACACACAAACGCACACGCACATGTGCACACAGATACACGCTCACACGTGCACAGACGCAGGCACACACACACACAGAGACACACACACAGATATACACATACACAGAAACACACAGGGACGCACGCACACACACGCACATGTATTCACACACACGTGCACGGTCCCCCACACTACTCTCCTTCCTCTGCTCCCTGCACTGCAGTAAATCCTTCCACATCCAGAGCGAGCTCACGGAGCCACATGTCCTCAGGCAGCGACCCCAAAACAGTGGAGTACATGTTACCTGTCGCTAAACGCGGGTGGAGAGGCAAATTGTGGCATTTCTGGAAGACTCTGCATGTGGCGTTTGTGCGGAGGACGATGAGGTGTCCTGACAGCATCTGAAGCAGGGGCGGCGCACTCCAGCCTGAGCTCTGGGAGCGGATGTTCACAGCTGGCTGGAAACGCTGAGCGAGCAGGCGGGGTTCTCTGAGCACTTGGGGACCCAGGAAGGGGATGGCAGCTGCCCCCTCCACACTGTCCCCACCAAGAGAGCGTGCTCCAAGTGAATCGGTGTCCATCTAGAAACCCCAAAAGGTCCTACATTTCTGCAAATACTTGCAGTAAAAGCCCGCCTGTTCACATACGCACCTGCTGGAAAAGTCACATGTACAGGAGGACTGTGGCTGTGCTAAATGGTAAGCTTTCTGAACGTGGCAGGAAGCCCTCGGCGGACAGCAGGCGGGGTTCCCGATCAGGGTGTCCTGGCCATGGGACCCTCCTGAGGGCTCCTCTGCTCTCCCCCCAGTGGCCGGTGACCAGGCCCCTGTGCGCAGAGACAAGGCCCCTTCTATTGGGGTTTCGAGTTTGTCACTTTCGCCTGGCAATTCTCAGTTTATTTCATTTTTTTTTCACTTTCCATATTTTGAATCTATTCTAAAGCAGATGATTGAGCTTCTTGGAGTATCTTTTTAAAAAAAATTTTAAATTGTTTATTCATTTTTGAGAGAGAGAAAGGGACAGAGTGTGAGCAAGGGAGGGAGCAGAGACAGAGGGAGACAGAATCCGAAGCAGGTTCCAGGCTCTGAGCTGTCAGCACAGAGCCCAGTGCAGGGCTTGAACTCATGAACCGCGAGATCATGACCTGAGCCGACGTCCGATGCTCAACTGACTGAGCCCCCCAGGCACCTTGGATTGAGTATCTTTTTATCAGTAAGTAATGACTTTATCTATAAAAATCCTGAATCATTTCCATCCTGTATTTTGAGGTATCTGAGCCTTTTTCCTTCTATCTGTCTCTTCCCTCCTCTTTCATTCTACTTTGCATTGAGCGTGTGGTGTTTTTCTTACCCTCATGTATTTTCTCAGCAACTTCCAGGTATCATTCCCGCATTGGCGTTGCTGAGGAGAGGCCTCCTGGGAGTCTCTGCACTGCAAACCGTCTGCACATTCCTTCGTGGATACTCAACATTATTTGTGTCTTATTCTCCAAAGTTTCACTTCATTGGATGTGGCTGTGTTCTTATTTACCTGGTTTAGCTTTGGGAGTCTTCAGATCACAAACGCACAACGAATTTCTTCAGCCCTGAACACACATCTCCGCCTTCGCCTACGAGCCTGCCCGTCCGTCCTCTTCAGCCTCTTCGGCTTCTCGGTTAACGGCAGACACGTGTTTGGTCGCTCAGCCTCGCAGGCCTCGCCCTGTATGTTCTCATGTGAAACGCCGGGTAATGCCCTTCCCTCTGTTTCTGGTTTGCTCACTCTCTGTTCGGCTCTGTCTAATCTGCGTACAGCACAGGGACACAGCAGTGAATTTAAATGACACGTCTTGTCTTTAGAAATGCTGTTTGTTCGTCAGCTTGTGTCACACGCGGTAGTGTTTTTATCGGCTCTGCTCCTTTTTGAGACCCGGCAATCTACACACGGCCGTGTCTGTGCACGCCCACCCTTCTAGCCACGTTCTCAACACCCCGAGGTTTCCTCAGACGGCTTAAAATCGTTTTTGTGAGTTTGTTTATCTGGAGTGTGTTTTTGTTTTTGTTTTAGGAAAGGAGGAGTCCCCTGTTGTCAAAGATTCCATAGATAACTCGTGATTTTGATCCTGCCACGGCTCTCAGGTTCTGACAGAACCCCGACTGATCTGGGAACGATGTCACATCTGTGTCAGCACGTGGCCTTTGTGGCCCACAGGCGCGGGGAGCTCAGATCTCATGTCCACGTCTGGAGTGTGCATTCGCGCGGGGAAGTGACCAAGAGCAGGGCTGGGCTTCCTCCATGCCTTCTTGTCAGGGCCGTCGAGTCTTCTCACACACGGGGAAACCTGCTGAGATTCCGCGGTTTCACCCGGGGACAGGGTCCCGGCACCTGCACCCCACACCCGCCTGGCTGTTCCGTCCCCACCCCATCCCCGCACCCCCTTCTGGGTTTCTCAGGGGCTACTGCGGCCTTGAGTCTTGCCTATCTTCTGGCTTAAAAATGTGTCCTGTCTGGGAACCCCCACTGCGGCTGTGCCCACGCAAGCGCAGGGGTGCACCCAGCAGCTGTGACGCGCTGCATGGCAGTCTGAGTGTTCACGGCGGGGGAAGAGGAGCTCCGGCCAGCCCTGTCCCCGCTCTATGACGCCCTCCATTGAGACCAACACTGTTCCTTCTTGTATCCTCAACAGTGTGCTCTGCCTGGTACTAAAACACGAACCATCCGAAGGCCCCAGAACACAGATCGGCAGGAACGGAATTCTGTTTTCTCTCAAAAACCAGTTGAATTCCTCAGTTCCTAAGCAACGCTCATTTCTTCTCCAGTGCCTGGCACATGTTGAGAACTTACCAGATGCTGGTTATCTCCACAAACCTCCGAGAATAGCAATCAGAAGAGACCATTTTTACCCAAAGCATACAATTAACGAGGTCTGATCTGCAAACCAGACTGAGCAGCGGCCCCAGGTGGGACACTGAGGCGCTCCGCTTCCGCTCCCGGGAGTGCAGAGCTGGGGCCAGAACATTTCTTTGCAAAGCCACGGAGCCCAGGCCTTACAGAGCAGCCTGACGATTTCTCTCCAACTGTTGAGAGACCCTAAAATCTCAGGGTGACGTCTACTCACTTAGGACGAAAACAATAAGGCAGTTCTACAATGTGTAGAGTCATTTGTGAAGCAAACCTTCAATACTTGTATTAAAAAATCAGGAACAGAATGCTAGTAAATCCAGGAAACATTTTCCACTTTTTCTCACTCACGAGTGGGAAGAGAAGAGGGAGCCTGGGTCCTGAGAGGGAGCGTGGGGTGGGCTGAGGACAAAGCACAAGCTAGCCCCCCGCCCCCAACAGGGACATGTGCTCCTGGCTGCCCAAGGACAGAGGAAAGGAAAGAAAACAAAGGGTTAACAGACAGAGATCACAGTCAGTAGGACGTGGGTCTCCACCAGTTTACAAATATCTCTTATTTTTTTAATAGTTTATTGTCAAATTGGTTTCCATATAACACCCAGTGCTTCTCCCGACAAGTGCCCCCCACCACCATGACCATCACCCGCTCCAGATCACAAGACAAAGGCAGTCTTATCAAGAGCCCAGCCTCACCATCACCCTCCATCGTGAGGTGGGAACAAAGGCGGAAGTGAAGGGCAGATAGAACCCAACTTCCTTTTAACCGGCAGCCAATCAGCAGACAACTGAGGCGGGCGGTGTGACACTTCCTCCAGCAGCTCCCTCCTGTCTTAACGCTTTGCTGGAGGGAAAACCACCTTAGCTGAGCAGCCAGGCCTCCAGGACCTGTGAGTCTTCAGCACATCAAAGTCTCACCCGAAACGCCTTCTGGACTTAACCAGTGTCTCCTCATGGTCCCTGGGGAACTCTTCCTGTCAGCGGGCCCTGTCCCCCTGCTCAATACAATCACTTTTTGTGTCAAAGACGTCTTCAAGAACTCTTTCTTGGTCGTCGGCTCTGGACCCCACCACCCCGCCATCACCCCAAAACCTCATCAGGTTCCTTTTAGTGGTAGTAAAATATAATAATCTGCACGTCTGTCCAAAATTCTAAGAGCAGTCTGTGTCCTGAAGTGATCAAAGCAGGAAACAAACCCGATGTTAAAAGTCTCTTATATTTTGTGAGGGTTTTTTGTTTTCTGAACTTGAATTTTGCTCTGGGACCAGAATGGCTACAAATATTTCCAAATAACCCACTATAAATATTGATGCCTCCATAAACGGTCTACTACTTTGGATCTTAGGGCAAGCATCGCTAAAGGGCTTTCATGCTAAAACCCATCCTAACATTTTTGTGGCATTATTCCTTTGCTCCAAATTTGTATCAAAGTAGCTCACTTTATTCCTTAATTTTAATTGGGTTAAATGATATAGATGTAAGGCATTGTTATTCCATTGCCGGGGCTTTCAAATCAGTCTTCCTAAACCCTTGCAGGCACCATTATCTGTCTTCCCACGTCAGAAAATCTATTTGCTAGGAGGTCAAATTGAACCATAAAAAAATAAACCAACAGGAGTCCATGAATTGATGTCCATGGTTTCATGCAACGTTCCCCGTGGTCTAGCTAAAAAGCAAGCGCTCTCGTGTGTCTGTCAATAAAGTTAGAAAAGGATCGTATACTCTTAAATTACTTCCCTGCATCACACTGAGGGGTCGTATCACACAAAACCTTTGACGCGCTCTCAGTGTCAAGAGAAACCAACCAAGTGACCTTGCCAGATAGGACGCAGCCACTCCCGGGTCCAAAAGACACCAGGAGCCACTCAGAACAAGACACAAATGGAGGTGGCCGTGGTACTCAAAGACCACCGCCAACTATGATAACCTGAATGCCCTCGGTAGCTTTGAAACGCGGTCGTGTGTTGTCGCCGGTCTCCAGTGTGGCGAAGCACTGTGGTCACCGTCTCCCCGCCAAGGGCAGGGTGAGTCTGGCCGAGCAACGGCCCCTCCACCTTCCTGCGGCCCCTCCTCCCAGCTTTCAGACTTGAACTGTCTGTATGCTCTTGGTAGGAAGCAAGATACCCACAAGTACCAAGAAATTCCATTAAACATTTTCCTGTTAAGAGCACAGTCATCCAAATTTCAGAAACCTTGCGAGGCAGAAAGTGTAAGCAAGTCTGCATGCTGAAGTTGTGGTCTACACTTTGTGTATGATTACAAATGCATGTTCTCTGAGAAACAGGGCGCCCCGAGGTCTCCAGCACCCCATCCGCCCTGTTCCTAGTCTCGGGCCTGACAGATATTACCATCAGAGACAATGCTAATTATTCAATCTGGATCCGGAGAACCAGCTCCCTCCTAGAGAACTAATCATTAAAATGCAAATAGGTGTTTCCCACTTCACTGGGTTAGCAGAGAAAGACCATTAACAGCTTTCTGACAAGAAAGAGGAGGTTTAATGAGTTGACGCCTTAACCTTGTGGCTGGAATGAGCGCAGCGCCCCGGATCTGACTCTGCGCTCCACGCCAGCCTCTGGCTCTGATCCTCTCTGCGCGGAGGCCTTGATGAGTTAACTGATAGAAGCTGCAAGAAATTACTGAACAAAAAAACTGATTTCAGATTCCACTCACTGCACTCAGGCAGCTCTCACTTAGACTAATTACTTAAATGATTTAAAAACGATGAATATGCATGGCAGTGCCTTTTGAAAAGCAAAGCCCAGCTGAGACCAGGCCCTCGAACGGGCCCGCCCTGCCTCCGATCTGCAGACACCGCAGGTGCATAACTGAAATGCCGACGGGCCGCAGGGGCTGGGATCGCAGGGAAGGGGACCGGCGGCGGCGGTGGCCCCACGGGCTCGGCCCCAGGCTCCCCGTCCCTCGGTCTCCTGGGGTTGGACATCTGGGACAGTTCTTTGAGGAAAGCGGGTCTTGTTTTAAACATCTACAGCCAGAGCTGCCCCCAGACAAGGGCGCGTCTCTTCCCCCTTCTCCCGATACCGTCACACCTCGGGGGTGGGTGGACAGTGTCTGTGATGCGGGCTAGGGGTGACAGCAGGCTGCTGGGCACACTGGCGACTGTCCAGGGCGGGCAGACGCAGGGCTGATGTCGGACGGGGTGGGGCGGGGACTCTGGGCCCGGGGCTGGGACGCTCCAGGCTGAGGACCCCATCCAGCCTGCAGTGTGGAAGGCCCCTGCGGGTCAGCCCCAGGGTCCCATGACCCGAGTGTCCCCAGGAACACACAGACACCTATCTCTGAGCGAGGACTCCAAGGTAACACCACTTTGATTCAGCCACACCCTCCCACGAGAGCTGTCCTGACGTGTGGCCACACCAGGCCAGCGTGACGCAGCAAAGCGCTGACAACCGCAGGGCACACGGACCGCAGACAGCGACACTGAGCAGGGCCAGGCAGACAGGAGAGCGGGACGAGGCGTGGATGAGCCTCGAGCTACAGCTACCTTCCATCTCCGGGCTTCTCCAGCGCACGGAGCACACGGAAAACATTCAGCACAACGTGGGGGTGGGGGGTGAGCAAAGGGAGTGCACAGGGAGCAGCCGCATGACCCACGTTCCCCGCGTGGGAAAGACAACGGAAATCATACGATGAGCAGGCATCAAATCTCCCACCGAGTCTCCCAGCGCCAGAAGGACATGGACACGCTGGAGAACTCTGTCCACGCCCACAACACCCTCAGCGCCGTGGACAGAGGTCCTGGGCGAGCCGGCAGGAACCCGCTCCAGATGGCCCTCTGCGGCCCCGATCTGACCCCCGACTTTTCTGTGACCCTGGAAGTGCCAGGGGTCCACAGCCACGTGTTTTCTGTAACAGTGACACTTAAGACGTCACACTTCATGTTAGTGGCTTCGTCCCGGCCGTATCCGTGCGTAATAAATCCTGTAAACAACAGGCCAGACCTCGGAACACTTAGCCATATCTCAACCACAAAACTGAAGGAAGAAACAGTGTTTGATGGAATTTCCAAGTTAACCCAACATTCACTTTTTTTTCAGCTTGTGGGTAAAACCCTTCCCAGTGACTATGGTTATGGCTGCTTAGTTCGGTACATTCAGTCACTTTGGGGTCATGGACCTACCTCAGAGGCCGCCGCCCTGCAGCGCGAGGCGAGAGCTGGCAGCTCTGACCCCGAAAATCAAAACCCTGATTAGGCCAGAGCCCCCGTCAATGGAGGTCCCGTGCTGAACACATCTCCTTTATTTTTTATTCTGACACTGGAAAGTGTGACAGATTTTGGCTTTCTATTCTGAAACATAGTTAAATGTAGAGTCAGGAGCTCCACTTTGAAAAGTATCTTAGACACAGAACATTCAAATTATTGTCCATTGTTTAATATCACTGATCACCACCAATGTTCAGGCTGTGTCTCTCAGACTCAGTCGTTAATAATAAGGAATGGTTTTCCGAGGTCTTATGTCGTATGAGGCTCATCAGCACTTCTGCTGATATATTTAAAGCCAGGAAATACATGTTTCTAATGTTGGCATTTATTCCCTGGCAGAACCTGATGAAAATGTCTAAGCCCCAAACAGAAAGGAAAGACCCTGTAATTTGGGGGTGATTCCCTTTTCCTGGAGGGATGACCTCCTCCTCCCCTCATCTCGTACACCACAGGTGATTTTACCCATTTTCCATCAAACACCGCGAAGAACGCTTCCGCTTCCAGTCTGTACCGCGCTGGGGCGAGCCTCACCGCGGGAGGCGGGGGTGGAGGGAGGAGGGCACTCACCTTCCGGCTCCCCGCAGAGGGTGCACTGGGACTCTGCGAACAGAAGAGAGAGAGAGAAGCTGTTACTAAGGGGTCTCCAGCTCGCGGCCACAGGTTTAAGGACGGAGCGACCCATGAACCGCCCTGGGAGCCCTGGGAGCCCAGTGGGTCGGGCTGCGTCCTCCTGCCTCCCGGACATGGCGGCCGCCGCTGCGCCCACGGCCCGCGCGGGACCCGCCCCGGAGCGAGCTCCATTTCGGAGAAACTGCCTTCGCAAGTCCTTCATATACCGCATCTTAGTAAAATGGCGATCTCTGTCACGTGCACACGCACACATTAAACCTGTTTTCATGACTGTGTGTGACTCAACACAGACCACTCAGCTGAAACAAATGTTGTGTTTCATCACCTAATTTAACATCCAAACCTTGACTTTGATTGTAATTCTGTTATATCTGCTTCCAGGCACAATCACGACACCATATTTCAGTAAAAACGCTACGCCTATCCTCACTGATGGCCTCGCAGAGCAGGTCCCTGCCTGTGTCAGGCTCTGCTGAGCACGCCAAGACGCCTGGGGGTCATGGCAGTCACGGTCATGCAGGGAAATTACAGTGACAAACATGACACGGTAAATATAAGTGCAAATGGTTCCAAGGTATTTGTCTTTTGGAGGAAAGAGGTCAGGCTTTGGCGCCAGGTGACGGCCCACCTTTCCGAGTAGCTCTGGGCAGGCGACTCAGCCCTGCGGCTCCAGAATGGGGCTGCCGGACAGGAGGGTTGGGTGACAAATGCATTCATGCAGCCCGTCGGGCGTCAGGCACCGGGCACTCGGGGGGGGCGTGGCCTCCTTGCGCTCCAGCCCTGAGGAGCGGCAAAGGGTTCGTGGAAGCGACGGCGTCTGGGCTGAGTCGTGAAGGACACGTAGGGTTTTCAGTAGAGAGAGATACAGCACAAGAGCATCCAAGTCGGAGGCCAGGCCAGCGGCCAGTGACAAGCGTGGCTGCAGGACAGGGCAGGGCTGGCAGGCGTCAGCGCCAGATGAGCGGGAGGAGACACCGCTGACGGTTTGGGAAGGGAACTGAAAGTCACAAACGGAGTGGAGAGTTGGTTTTTTTAGTGTAACACTAGGAGCCTGGGGTGGTCCGTGAGGCGGAGTGGCGGCGTGCTCATCCGTGTGTTCAGGACCACCTCGGTGGCCAGGACAGGCTGGGAGGGGACAGGCGAGGAGCCAGTGTGTCCAAACTCGTGCCCTTTCCAGCAAGTGCATGTGCGTTGTGTGGAGGTAGATGAGGGAGAGGGGTCTGATGGGTGTGTAGGTGTCAGACTGTCCTTTAAAATAAACTTGACTCGGGCACCTGGGGGCTCAGTCGGGTAAGCATTTGAATCAGCTCAGGTCATGATCTCACAGCTCAAGGGTTCAAGCCCCGCGTCGGACTCAGTGCTGACAGCTTGGAGCCTGGAGCTGCTTCGGATTCTGTGTCTCCCTCTCTCTCTGCCCTCCCCTGCTCATGCTCTCTCTCTCAAAAAAAAACACAAACATTAAAGAAAATTAAACTTGACTCTGAATTCCTCTGACTGCATGGAGACAGGGCCCTCCATATCAGAGGTGGCAAATCTTTGCATGGACCCCTCCCTCCCCAGGAGACAAGATCATAACGCCCGTGTGTGACCTGGCCTCGGGGTCGACCACACAGCCCTGCTGATGCAGGGAGCCCAGAGCCCAGAGCCCAAGTGGAGCCCAGAGCTGACTGCTGTTCATCACAAGCGAGGGAGTCCAGAAAATGGGGAGCCAGAATGTTCAGGGGAGAGGCCCCGACAAGGCGCAGAGGCCTCACGCCTCAGACGCCATGCCAGCACACAGACATGAGCAGAGGACTGAGGCCCGGGGTTGGGAGCTGGGGCGGCTGGCCCCACACTGAGGCTGCACCCCCACAGCCACGGGAGCGGACGCTGCGATCAGAGATGAGCAATGAATTCACAGCACCCCGACCAGGGATCCACAGGAAACAGTGCGGGGACCTCGCACCGGGTACCCAGTGACACCCCAGGAGCGTCACTCAAATCTCCAAGGCCAGGCCCCTCCACCCCAGGCACAGCACTGTCCGCCTTCTCTGTGGTGCGCCGTGGCTGAGACGCTGAGCACACACTAGGAAATGGGGGAGACCCCTCATGGCTGCCCCTGTGGGTGAGCTGCCTGCAGTACGGAGCCTGTCTGGGGCCACATGATGACACAGAAGCCCCGACTCCCCTCCTGGTGACAGGATAGACAGAAATGGAACTTCTCCTGGGACCTCTGGGAGGCATGTGCGTCCACAGGGGAGAAAGGGGTGATGGCTCGGGTCTCTCAACAGACCAAGGAGCTGGGGAAGGGGCGGGCATCCTGGGGCCAGAGTGGCTGTGAGTTCAGGGCCTCTTGTGTAGGAGAACTGGATTCACCTCCCGGCCCAGTCTTGGCCCAGATGCCGTCCACCCTGCCTCCCGCACGAGGGACCAGAGCCCAACACCAGGCTGCTGGAGCAGGACGTCCGTCCAACGCAGGCATCCCGCTCATCGAGAGGTGCTGACCTGAATCGCACCAAAGTTGACCCCGAAATGCAGGATTTCTCACGTCAGCTAACCACACACTAATGATGGGAACACAGTAACTGATGCCTCCGGTGCATTCAAACTCTGTGAGTCAAACATCCCCAGGTGCCTAGGGAAGCGTGTTAGTTCGACCACTGGCAACAGTAACTTCTCCAAGTCCAAGGCTTAAGCAAATGCCATTTTGGAGTTCATTATGAATGTATCTAGGCCTTGTTCTTAAAAAAATTATTTCCGGCAAGATCATAGATAAGAAACGATCATTTTCTGTGTTCTAAGCCCAGGAGACAATGTAACTAACTTGTCACTCTCTTGCACATTCTGACTCCTCTTCCTGTAAAGCTCCATCACGAGCCTTCTCTCGCGAGCTGCAGAGCCTGTGAGCGGGACGGTGTGGCTTTCCCATTGTCTGCGGCGAGTGCGTCCCAGGGGGGCACCGCCACCCTGACGAGGATGCCCCCGGGGAGCACCAGGAACTCCACGTGCCCCGAGTCTCACGCGTAGGTGTCTGTGTGAGGGAGCCGGCCAGCCTGTGCGTGGACGGGGCGGGGTCAAAGTGCTGCTCCCCAATTTCCATGGACCACAGACATCAGCATCCTCACTATCAGGAAGATATTCCGAGATGACAACGTCAGCTGAGCCCAGTGACCCGTGTTAACGGCGGCCTGTTGACCTAATTATAAAGACATTTCCTCCCAAGCACCAGACTCCGGAAACCCGAGGACCGCAGGCCCGCCCAGCACTGGGGACTCCACCAGAAATCATGCAAAGCACAGTGAACATACACGTTACAACCATTTTTTCTGCCCGAGATGCGCTGGGGACGTTTCACAGAAAGGTGAGCTGCCTGATGAGCGTAAGCGTTTCCCCAGCGCGGGCGGGAAGGAGCCGCACGTGGTCTACACGCGCCTGCCTTCCCCCAGGAACACCACGAAAACCAGAGTCACAATGTAGAAGGGAATTAAACTTGATACACTGTGAATTCATCATCATTAGTACAGAGCCTCGTTTAAATTAGGAGAAGACTATACTAATTTATGCTAATTGACATAAGACAGAGAAATCTGCCTGATGGTTTTATGGGCCCATAATCTCCACCTGAACCAGACGCAGCCCTGTACGGATCGGCGTGTTCCCCAAACTCCAGAATGCGCACTGTGAAAGCCTAACCCCCTCTTGCTTTGGCATAATCTTCCGGAAGTGAGGGGACAGACACATCTCCTGTGTGAATCTTTAAGGCATTTTATGTATGGAGGTTACTCTAAATTGCTACCTTCAGAGAGGTGGCTTTCCTCCCAAGTGTGACACCCAGCGTCTCTCCCGTTGGCGGTGGGTTGGGTGGTGTGGATGGCACTGGCATGGGCTGGGCAGTGTGGACGGTGCTGGCTGTGGGCTGCATGGTGTGGACGGTGCTGGCTGTGGGCTGAACATTGCAGGTAGTGCTGGCCGTGGGCCGGGTGATGTGGACAGCGCTGGCCGTGGGCTGGGTGGTGTGGACAGCGCTGGCTGTGGGCTGGGCAGTATACACAGCGCTGGCTGCGGGCTGGGCAGTGTGGATGGCGCTGGAGTGGGCTGAGCAGTGCGGTCATGGCCCAGTTAAGCCGTTCCTTGGTTGATAGTCAGGTGACTTGAGCTGTTAATGCTGTCATATTATCACATCGCTGTGAAATCATAGAGTTTGTGTCCCTGTCAAGTGTGTGGACGGGTGAGTTCCTGTTCATGTGATCTCTGCAGAGCGTCCCCACGCTCTGTGTGTGTTCGGGGGGTGCTAGCAGTGACAGTGCTGTCCTGCTCAAGTGTTGTCCCCAGGGTCCAACTTACGCCCCACCCCCATCCAGAGTATGGCTTCCTGCTCCACCTCTGGTGGCCCCTGTGATGCAGCATTTCTCAGGGATGAGAGCCACGGGACCCCCACAGCTCTGACACTTGGGAGGACAGACGTAAGCCGCGAGGTCTTGGCCCCCGTTGGTTGCAGCCCCCACTGGAGGGAGGCAGGGGAGTATGTAAGGAGCAGCAAATCAGTACGGTTGGCACAGCAGCCCCATGCGGGGCCCTCCACGTCCACCGCCCCTGCCCACTTCCGTGCTGCCAACCTGGGCCCGCTGTCCCCTGTCTGTCCACACCGCTCAGCCCACGGCCAGTCCATGGCCAGCACCGTCCACACCGCCCAGCCCACTGCCCAACCCCCGGCCAGCGCCATCCACATCGCCCAGCCTACGCCAGCACCGTCCACACTGCCCAGTCCACAGCCAGCACCGTCCACACTGCCCAACCCCTGGCCAGCGCCATCCACATCGTCCAGCCCACGCCAGCACCATCCACACTGCCCAATCCCCAGCCAGCACCATCCACACTGCCCAGCCCACACCAGCACCGTCCACACTGCCCAACCCCCAGCCAGCACCATCCACAGCACCCAGCCCATGCCAGCACTATCCACACTGCCCAGCCCATGGCCAGCATTGTCTACACTGCCCAGCCCAGGGCCAGCACTGTCCACACCGCCCAGCCCACGGCCAGCACTGTCTACACCACCCAGCCCATAGCTGTTAATATGACCATCATCTGCGTTTGCCCTCATTCCCATTTCAAAATAAGCAAGAGGCGATTACACTAAGAGAGAGTAATAGATTCTACCCCAAGGGTGTTCCGAAAGTAAATCAGATAATCACGGAGAGGCCTTGTCCCCAAACCTAGCACATGATGATCAGTCACCAAATGTTAGCAGTTCAGTAAGATCGCTCCCTGTTTATTAATCTGCAAAGATAAGAATCAGCTCACACGGGGAGACAGTGACGGGAGGACCCAGCCCAGTAAGAGCTGAGCCCAAGGGAGGAGAACTATAGGAACACCCACGTAGCCCTGACGGACGGGGGCTCCTGCAGGGGCGGCGAGAGTGACCAGGACTCTGAAGGCTCAGCAGGAGTTCTCTGGGTGGGGTGTGTGCATGAGGGAAAGCAGTCTGCATTAGCGTCTGGGGAAGAAATGATGCAAGTTCTATTTCTAACTATTTTCAAAATGTCATGTTTGACTCTGGCATGTTTCTGGGGAGCTGATTCACCTTCAGAGTAAGCTTGACTTAGGAGAGTTAAGTGGTCGGTTGGGATCTCTGAGCAGAACCCGGGCCCCGACACCACTCACTGGGATGTGAGCGCCCGCCCAGCGGAGGTGCGCAGGGCGGAGACCGAGCCGTAGAGTAAATGGCCCATCCGCGGATAATCCATGGGTCACTGCGTTCTGTGCCATTCTCATCTATGAAATTCAAAGCTCCTCATGACCACAATCTTATTAACTCCCATGACAACTCTATGTAAACAACCAGCATTATTATTTCTTTCACTCAGTCCGGAAAGGGAGGCCTGAAGAAACGAAGCCATGGACCAATCGCGCAGGCAAGTTAACGGACAGGACCAGCAGTGTATTTCAGTGTATTTGTGTGCACTGCTCCTGAAATACAGCCACGGTACCCATGAACGCTGAACGTGACGCGCTCTCGGCGTTTCCGTTCTTGCCGTCAACAAAATGTGCACAAGCGGGTCTCCCCGTTAATTCAGCCACTGTCCCCACAACGGCATGAAGGAAGCTTGTGTTGAACCTAACTTCTGGTGTCCAAGGACCAGCCCGAGAACAGTGCCCTCGACGTCAGAGCCTACGCAATGGACGGCTCTCCTAAAGCTGATGCCCCCAGGGTCCTGCTCTTGGCTCACAGGCACCTCATCTTCCGTGGCCTCCTTCGGGGAGCTCCTCAAATCCAGGCTTAACTGCCACTTCCTTATGCCCAGATCTGCAGACCCCAGGCCCGGCACCAGCAGCAGAGACCCACCGCTCCAGCAGAGACGCCCCCTTCCTCCCACAGGATGGGCCTGAGCAGCCTGGCCTCCCCTCCCCCCATATTCAACCATACCCGACACGTACAGCACCACGTCCCAGGGCTGGAGCCCTCACTCTTGCCCGGTCGGCCACGGCTCCCGGTGGGCTGTCCCTGTGGATCTCCAGGGCTCCTCACAGGGCACGGAGGGCCTGTGCTCCCTGAATTCACATGCTGAGATCCTAGCCCCCAAGCTCAGTGCACGGAGCACAATGTCTTCTCGACTGGTCCACATGGAGCCTGTGGGTGAGCTTCCCTCCTGTTTAAGGTTGACTAACACTCCACTGCAGAGGCAGGCCACTATCTGTCTGTCCACTCGCCCATCCGCGGACGCCTGAATCGCTTCCACTTTCTGGCTACTGTGAGTAATGCTTCTGTGAACACAGTGTACCAGGGTCTGAGCCCTTGCTTTCATTGGTCCTGGGCATATTCTCAAAAGTAGGGGTGCTGGGTCATATGTGCAATGGACTGAATGTCCATGTCCCTCCACCCCCTAACTTCATATGCTGAAATCTGACCTCTAAGGTGATGGTGTCAGAAGGTGCACCCTTTGGGAGGTGATGAGGTCCTGAGAGTGGAGCCCCCATGATGGGATCAGAGCTCTTATCCAAGGGACCCCCGGGCTCCCCCCCCCCTTCATGTGAGGTCACCCCGGAAGAGGGCCTCACCAGGTCTGACCTCGTGGGCACCTGGCCCCAGACCCCCAGCCTCTGGAACTGTGGGAAAACACGTCTCTGAGGTCAATGAGCCCCGGGCATGCAGGACTCGTTACAGCATCGCAAACCAAGACAGCCACTGAAGTGAGCCGCCCGTGGGTCTGATTCTCCCACAGACAGTGTGACGCACGAGTGACTTCCTCGGCCTGCTGATGCCACGCGGGTCCCCCGGTTGCAGAAGCGCAAACTGCGAGAACCACCTAAATCCCGCCAGTTAAATCTGCAACATGTGAGGACAGACGGACTGGTTGTTGGTTTCGGTTTGCTTTATTTTGTAGAGTTTACTTTTTAGAGCCCGTTGTAGTTTCACAGCCCACCTGAATGAAAGGTGCAGAGACTTCCCTCAAATCCCCGCCTGCACCGCCCACACAGCCTCCCCTGCTCCAGCACCCTCACCAGATGGCGTATTTGTTACAGCTGAGGAGCCCACAGGGCCACGTCATCACCCAGACTCCGTGGTCTACCCCAGGGTCCCTCTTGGTGTCGTGCGTGCTGTGGGTTTGGACAGACACACCAGGTCTTGTATCCACCTGGACAGGATCCTACACAGTGGGTCCATCGCCCTAAAAACCTCCTGGATGTACAGGTTTTCACTCCGCCTGGAAGGTGTGTTTGGGTCCCTTGTGCTCAGTATCTCAAGACCTCACAATCTCATCATGATCCACAGAGTTCATCAAGCCTAAAATACAGGTGTAGTTTTTGATGATTTCCTTTTCCTCCCACATCCAATTAATCATCAGTTCTCTCAAATTGTAACTCCAAAATTCACCATGAGCCCACCCCCTGCCTCCAGTCTAACTGCCAACACCACTACCAGAGCCATCTGCCATCCCCTCCACCATGGTGAGCCTCGCAGGTGTGCCCAGGTCCAGCCCGGTGTCCAGGGTGGTGACTCCATGGTGTGAGTCAGACCACGCTGCACCCATGAGAGCCCTCTGCTAAGTCTTAGGTCCCCTCGCCCTTACAAAAGCAGCCAAAGTTCTCCCAGTGCCTGAGAGGCTCTGACCCCTGCTCCTTCTGACGGTCGCACCGGCTACCAGGCTCTGTCCTCAACGCACTGCTGGCCGAGAGGTCTTGCACCTGCTGTTCTCTCTCCAGAATGTTCTTCCTCCAGACCTTACCACAGGGCCGCGTACTCTGCTATGGGAAATTCCTCCTTACCAACCTCCTCTGCCATTGTTCTCTACCCGCTGCCCTACCTCGGGTGCAGCTTCAAAGTCCTTACTTATTTGTGCATCTAAAAAAAAAGACATTCATCGTTCCCACCCAACAGAATACGAGCACGAGGGCCTGCCTCCTGTTTACTGTGTTCCTCTAT
The DNA here is from genome assembly GCA_004023845.1 of Helogale parvula. NCBI lineage: Eukaryota > Metazoa > Chordata > Mammalia > Carnivora > Herpestidae > Helogale > Helogale parvula. The sequence goes on along the minus strand of PJEM01004448.1, from coordinate 16,317 downwards.
CACCAGATCTAAAACAGTTCCTGCCACACGACGGACACTCCGAGGATGTGTGTTAAATAAATCACAACACTCAGGACTCTTATCACCATGAGAAGTTTCACCACCAAAATGCAGGATCCACCAGCCAGCAGTAAGATGGGTACTGTGTAGCGTCTCTGGCAGGACACCAGCACCTGTTATGCACCAGGCACACGCATGAGGTGGAGTAGGAGGGTGGGAGCCACTGGAACAAACATGGCGGTGGGCCAGCTGCCACGTGTGACGAGATCTGGGACCGGGTGGGGCAGCACCACTCCGTCTGGCCGACACATGACAGCCCAGAACCCAAATGTGCCATGCTGACCGCCCTGGCGTCTCTGCCGGGAACTCTGCACCCACCCCGAGGACCGGCCTGGCAGGACCCAGCCCTGGCTCACGGTTGCCACCAGTGCCCCACATGGAACCAGTTTCTGCTTCTTCCTTTTGGATCATGAGGTTCTTTACATGTGAATCTGTGGCTGAGATGGTCTTCTCGCCCCTCCTAACTGGGGGTGTCCAGAGGCCAAGCTGGGTCACCCCAGAACTTATACTCAGATAGGTTTCAGCATCAGAGCAGTCTTCGAACACAAAGGCTCAATTCCCCGTCTGAAAAGGAAGTCCCCCTAAGATTTACATTGTACTGTAATCAATTCCAGTTCAACATTACATTCTCGACATCCCTTCCATATTTTGTGCCGTACCAACTACAAGTAGTCATTTGCCTATTATTTCCATAGGGATCTCATCATAAATATACAAATACATGTATGGATACACATAGAGAGAGAGGTATAAATATCCAAGCACAAATGTAAATACATAAAAACATACATAATCATACGCATGCTTCTATTTATATGCGTTACACACACATCAGCACAAATACAGAGAGAGACTCATACACAGGAGTATGAAAGTGGGGGCTGTGTGTCTCCGTCCAATGTGGGATGCCACATCCACAGGTGCTCGTGTTTTTAGAAATATGTATTCAGCCGTATTCCATATATATTTCTGATAATCACAGAGAAAAGGTATTACTCTCAGAATACTTGACCTAATTCATTATTGTCAAGTTAAATGTAAATCCATATGAAATGAGGAAAATACCACACAGTCTGCAATACTAGGATGGCAGGAGCCTTATCAAAGCCCCCTGGGTAACGGCAGGTCCAAGATTGCTTCAGGGCTAACTTTCACTTCCACGAGTCATAAATACTTCCAAAAGAGCCTTTTGTATCAAATATCCTTTCCCTGGCATCGGTGTGTCCTTGGTTTGTTCAAAAAGTGTCAGCAAAATATCACTTATTTTTAAGCCTCTTTCTTTGTTCGTGGCAAGGTATTCATTTATCATAGCAGGATTCACAAGAGTTGATAAGCAAGGCGTTATTTAGTACCATGGACAGAGGCTACTATTTATTTGACATGTCTGGGATCATTACTCATACTGCCGACGGAAAGAACTCCACTGTAAAATCTAAAACAATATTCGCTACGTGGTGGCTGTCATACTTTAATTTTCCTTGAACTTGTATTTTCTATTTTTTGACCCATATAACCTATTTCTTTTCCATTTGTGTCACTTGTAGGCAGTGGATGAAGTTGAAAGGCAGTTAAACCTATCTGACAAAGTATAGGGGCTTTACAAATGTTTTTGAATTTATCTTGAATTTATTTTTCAAAGAGAGTAAGTCCTTGTGATGGTTCAGACTGTATGAAGTCTTACCTTGAGTTGTAGCCAAACATAGTTGCAATGGAAGCTTTGTCTCCAAGTCTGAAAGTGATCTACAATATGGAGTCCTAAACTCATGCTTCATGATGAAACCCTGTGTAGAATAGCAGCGGTGACCCCTGAATTCAGAGGGTCAGCTGAGGTGAAATGTGGCTAAGAAGTTCATCACGATTTGGGCGGCATGGGGGGCACTGAGGGATGAAAACCTGAAGAACAGTAATGTAGCCAAAAGCATCAGCTCAGCTTCTCGTGGTCCTGAGCAGAACTGCTATCAGTGGGAAACTCATTTATACAGCTCCAGATTTGGCTGACAGCTTCTAGAACTCTTCTAGATTGAGGATAATTTCTCTCCTTAATTTACCAATTTTGGGACGCTTGGGTGGCTCAGCTGGTTAAGCATCCAACTCTTGGTTTCGGCTCAGGTCATGATCTCACGATTTTGTGAGATCGAGCCCAACACTGGGCTCTGTGCTGACAGTGCAGAGCCTGCTTGGGATTGTCTCTCTCTCCCTCTCTCTGCCCTTCCCCTGTTCACACTTTCTCAAAATAAATAAATAAAGTTAAATTTTTAAAAAAGTATTATTTTTATCTGGGTCAATTACACGCATCCTGAACATTAAAGTGACCAAACGTAACAGGATGATTTACAAAGCGTTTAGGAGACACATGCAGGGACCTATTCATAACACATTTGCTGTATTTATGGAAACAAATGTGTTCATTTGAGTTGAAAGGCAGTCAGTGATACTACACAACAGGGAAAAAATTCAACACAAAATTTTAATGTGGGAGTGTCGTTACTCCCCTGCTCTGGTCCTGTCAGGAGATCGATTTCCTAAATTGTATCAGCCTTCATGTCTCAGCGAGGGACAGAAGGCCCCTCCCCACCCTCCGCTAGGTTACGCTAGACCCAGCCAAGACCACACAGCCCTCTCAGATCAAGCCAGACTGCTGTGCAGCCCTGAGTCTTTGCCCACTGCATCATTCATGAGCGTGTCCCTCTTTGCCTGACAAATGACTACCCCTCCTTTTTCCTTAGTGATTTTTAGAAATAACAGCTCTGGGGGTGCCTGGGTGGCTGTCAGTTAAGTGTCTGACTCTTGGCTTCAGTTCAGGTCTAAGCTCATGGTTCACGAGTTCGACCCCAGCATCAGGATTTGTGACAACGGTGTGGAGGCTGCTTAGGATTCTCTCTCTCCCTTTTTCCACATTTCTCTGTTTTCTCTGTCTCTCTCTCCAAATAAATAAATAAACTTAAAAAATAAAAACAAAAAATAACAGCTCTTTTCAAATATCACTTACATAACACACAATTCACCCATTTAAAGTATACAATTCAACGGCTTTCAGCCTATTCAGAGATGTGCAACCATTGCCACATCAGTCTGAGAACATTTCCATCCTCTACCCTTTACCAGCCAACCTCCGGTCCTCATCTTCCCCGCTCCTGGAAACCACTCCGCTAGTGGTGGTATATATTTGCCCATTCTGGACAATTTACGTGACTGGAATCCTACGTGCTTGTAACATGTGACCAGTTTCCTCCAGCAAGATGTTTTCAAGGGTTACTCTGCTACATAGCATGTGTCATACTTCCTTTTCATCATTAAATCATGTTCCATTGTATGGATGTTCATCATTTACCCATGTTTTGGTTTTGGGGCACTTGGGTTGTTTGCATGTTTTGACTGTTATGAATAATGCCCCTCTAAATATTCATGGACAAGTTTTTGAGTGGACATATATTTCACTTCTCTTGGATATACACCAAGGAATGGAATTCCTGGTCATACAGAAACTTTACGCTTAGAATTTTCAAGAAACACTAAACTGTTTTCCCAAGTGGCTACACCATTTTACATTCCCAACCAACACTAGGGTGTAAGGGTTCCAATTTCTCCATAGTGTCGCCACAATTATTATTGCCTATTTCTGATGACAGCCACCCTAAAGGGCGTGAAGTGGCGTCCCAGTGTGGCTTTTATTTGCATTTCTCTGACATACAGAGATCCCGTACAGCTTTCCATGTACTTATGGGCCGTCTGTAGGCCTTCTTTGGAGAAATGTCTATCCAAAGGCCTCTGTTCATTCTTTATTGGTTTGTCTTTTTATTACTCAGTTGTATATATTATATGATTTGCAAACAGTTTCCTTATTCTATGGGTTTTCTTTTCACTTTCTTGATGGTGACTTCTGAGACAAACATTTTAAATTTTAATAAAGTTCAACTAGTCGTTTTGTTGATTGTGCTTTTGGTGCCCTATGAAACCATTACTTATTCTTTTTAGAATTTTTATTTATTTATTATTTTTTAGAGAGAGAGAGTACGCACGGGTGCACATGAGTGGCGAGGGGTGGCAGGGGGAGAGGGAGAATCGCAGGCAGGCTCCAAGCTCAGCACAGGGCCTGAGGAGAGGCTCCATCCCACGACGCGGAGATCATGACGTGTGCAGAGACCGAGCGTCGGATGCTCAACCCTCACTTAATCTAGAAGCTCAAAGGTTTGTGCTCATTTTATTTTATAATTTTGTCTCTTATATTGAAATCTTTGATGCATTTTACTTTAATTTTTGCATACGGTGTGAGGTCAGGGCCCAACCTTATTCTTTTGTGTGAGGATATTCAGCACCGTTTGCTGGAATCCTAGTCATTCTCTAAGATTTACTGTACATGTCAGTGCTTTCAGGATGCCAGCTGTGACTGGTCTGCAATGAATCCCATGGCCCCACCTCTACGCTTCTTCAGCATCTCTTTTTTATTACTTGGGTCTCATTAGAGTTGTCTTTCTCCCTCAGGAGATGATATAGATGGATCGATCGATCTATATATAGATATATATCCCCACAGCCTTTAGTGCACATCTACAGTCCACGTTATCCAATGCCCAGTGAAAACGGTCTATGATGCAGCATTTGAACGGTGACTATTTGGCGCTGGCTAGAGTGCCCGGCACTGGCCGTGAACTGGAATACCAAGTTAGTTGTGCAGAAGAGAGATACATGTGCACGGATGAATCTACCCTGTACCTGCCTCATGTCCTCCAGAACGAGAATGAACCTCTAGCACATAGACAAGCCTAAAGCTGGCTGCGTCTGAGGCAGGGCTTGGGCCAGGGAGGCAGGCAGGGTCACATTCCAGGGGTTTAATCAGCTTGTTTAATTTGCTGAAGAAAAGAGTAAGTTCTGAGGGGCGGGGCTCCACCCTCTGGGACAATGACGCTACTTAGGGGTTTTAAGCAAGGCTGTTAAGGACAGAAACTCGGGTTTCAGGAACCCTCTCTGGTAGCAGGTGGAGGAGTCTCTGAGAGAAGGCCCGAGGTAAGACGGTGACGGTTCAGGGCTCATGGAGACACGAGCAAAGCAATGGTCGCCGGGTGGAAGGCTCCTCACAGGTACACTGTGGAATACGAGGAAATAATGCCTGGATTGATTTTTTTTTAAATCCCACTTAGGAAAACAGCAGGGCCAAACAAGGAAAATACAAAGAGCAATCAGTTACCCTACTTCTCAGATTAATGCGAGGAAAGTGGAAAATAACTGATTTCATGATTTATCAGGAGAGGCAGCAGGAAGCAGGAGATGGGAATGAGCAGCTCTGGACACCAGAATCACCAGCAGAGAAAAGAGCTGGAGGGAAGAAGAGAAGAAACCCGGACATGCGCGGCCAGCTCCTCGCCCAGCACACACGGGGCATGCTCACAGGCCGCCCTGCCAGACGGGGCGTGGGGGGCTCCCTCTGAGACACACGGGTGCCTCTGGGTCCTCCTTGCCAGGGGTGACTGCTGCCAGCACGCCCCACCCCCACCTCTCCGGTAGACTGTGTTCCTCTTCTCAAGGTCCAAGACTTGAACTTCCTCAAGGCACGTGTTTAGCCAGTGCCCAGTCTGCTCTGCCCCAAAGCCAGGGCTCCCAGCTGGGGCTCCTCGTGCCCCACAATCCAGTCCCCTACACCTCATGACTCCATGCAGAGTCGCGGGCAGCTCAGCTGTGGTTCACAAGGATGTGGGTTTCTGGGTATTTGCGGAAGGGATACACTGCAGCTTTGGTAAAATATACAGCTGCCAAATGCTGACAGAACCCCATTTTCTCCCTACAAAAGCTCTGCCAGGGAATGGGTTCCGCTTTGGCGACCCTCAGTGCAGAGTGTATGTTGTGTTAGGGCTTGGAGGCTCCTATCTGCTCCCCACTCACCGGTCACCCCCTCTTCATTTAGCGAAGACTGTGAGAGCCCCCCATGGGGCAGGTCCCACACAGAGTCCCTGAGCGCGAGGAGCCCCTGTCCGTGGAGACAGGAAGATGCACGCAAAATAAAATACAGGAACAGGAAGTGGGAAATAGCGTTAGGAAGACTGGAGTTTGCCTGAGATGACATTGAACCCGCAGGGGAGATTTTCACTCATCACTCACTCACTCGCTCACTCACTCATCCATTCCAGGCTTTTCCCAGCCGCACCCAGGGCGTACCTTCAAGTAAGGGAGGCATGTATTAAGCAGGGGGTCCCAAGGACAAATATTACATGCTACCTGTGGTCAGTGCTCCCGACAAAAGGTGCATAAGCCCTGGAAACCAGGACCTCCCTCTCTAAGTGGGGGTCTCTGAGGAGCTGACCTGGAGCAGCTTTTAAGAGGAAACAGGATGAGGAGGCATTCCAGAGAGAGGAATACTCTCTAGTCTACAAGTGCTGTCGGCCACACAGGCCCGTCCCACCGGGTGGCTGTGAGACAGGTGACGCAGGTGGCAAGGTCCCCGCTACAAGGTCAGGGCCATGCCCCAACTGGCCACGTCACCTGGGCTCCAGTACCTCCTCCAGTCTGAGCGGACGGCAGCTTCAGGGCCCCTTGCCTCGCCCACCAGGCCTCCCCTCTGCCCCTGCCCCTCCCCCCACCTCCCAGCACAGAGCCTCTTCTCCTCGGTACCTGGAGCCCAGAGCTCTGCTAGCAAATTGGATAAACTAATTAGAGCTTCCACGTTAATTAATTTTCCGTTGTTTATATAAGCTATGAGGTTTCTGTTCTTGCGTTGGTCCCTTTAGGTAAGTTTATCTACAAACAAATTAAATCCCATTACACCGAATTACACTGGAATGCCAATCATCAAAGCGAGTCTTAAACGCACGTCCTTCCCCATAGAACTCTTGAGATAATCTCGTATCATAAAGAAGCATTTAAAAAAGAGGTAACGCTCATAATTGATGTATACTGTCATATTAAAACTTCAAAAACATTTATTAGAAAAGTCACTCGCACAATGTGACGGATGTATTTGTCTCTGTATTTCTAGGCTGTGGAAATTCAATCACCAGATTTAACAGTGTAGGCAGCACTGAACTATAAAATTAAATAAGGACATTCTGAACGTTTCCAGGATTGGTTACTGTTTTTTTTTTTTTTACCACTTACATATGTTTTGCCAACCTGAAATCTAATTCGCATTCCCGCTCTGAGAAATTAAAATTACGCAGTTAGTACAAGCCATTTCCGTTAGTTATGATGAGGCCCATTATAAATGACTAAGCCCAACACAGAGCGAAAGATTTCAGGAGCTGACGGTTTCCCACCCAGGGCAGAAGCGCATCAGAGGACCCCCATGACCCTCCTCTCCTCCCTGCCGCGTTTGTGTAGGTGGGCATCCGCCGGGACCACTTGTAATGACTCCACGGAAGAAATGAATAATACTTTCAGACACGAGGGGCCTCCTAAAGCCAGTATTATATTAACACAGCATTAAAAAGTGTGCGCTCGGGGCGCCTGGGGGGGGCTCAGTCAATTAAGTGTCCGACTTCGGGTCAGGTCGTGATCTCACAGTTTGTGGGTTCGAGCCCCGTGTCAGCTCTGTGCTGAACGCTTGCTCAGGGCCCAGAGCCTGCTTCGGATTCTGTGTCTCCTTCTCTCTCTGCCCCTCCCTGCTCACACTCTGTCTCACTCTGTCTCTCAAAAATAAATAAATGTAAAAAAAAAAAAAATTGTACGCACCACACTGCTACAGACACGGTGCCCTCGCTGAGTCAGAACACACACAGAGCCCCGGCCCGAAGAGCTCGTTCTGGGTCAGTTCTCACCGCCTCACACTTTACATCAAAGCTAATAACAAAACCAAATTCATCAGCAGTCCCAAAATCAAATTCAGACCAAGGAATATAATGTTAAGCCTTATTTTCAAACCAATCTCTGACATGGGGTTTCAGCACTGACGCTCACCTGTTGAAATCTTCACCCCCCCTCCCCCCACCCCACCGTACCTCAGACTGTGACCTTCCTTGGAAACAGGGTCACTACAGATGGAATTAGTGAAATTACAGCGAGGCCATTCCAGGGTCCCTATTCCAGTATGACTGGTGTCCTTATACACAGAGGACACGTGGACACAGAGAGGCACACAGGAGAACACTGTGTGAAGAGCAACCCAAGCCAGGGGACCGCCAGGGCAAGGAAGGCCTGGGACGGACCCTCCTCCAGCCTCAGCAGGAGCCCACACTGCTGACCCCTGGCTTAGACTTCTGGGCTGAGGTGACACGACAGGTCTCTGCTGCCTGAGCCCCCGGGTCCGTGGTGCCCCTGGGACCCGATACTCCACCTGCGACCAGGCCCACGTAGTACCTTGCCCTTGGGAAGGAGGGGAGAGCCCTCTTTCACTCAGTTTTTCTCTTCTGTTTTTGGCTCTAGAGCAGTGAAGAATTTCTGTCTGTCATTTTGTCTTTGAACACATGCAGATTTCATCTGGGAGTTTCAATGGTGTCATCAGCGCCCACCAACCGATCACACGGAATCCCCCCAGCAGAGGCCCTCCAGCTCATGCACACAGACCCCTTCTGGGGCACACTGAGACCCTTGTTTCCCAGGGGTGATTATTATAGTTCAAGTGCGTCTGCAGGACACCATCTTGGCCAGAACACAGAGCACACAGCTTACGCCACGGTCCGAAGGTTTAGCGGCGCACCTTCCACGACTCTGGTATTTAACATGCTTTGTCAAGTAGGAAGTGAGAGCCTTGAGGCGACCTTACATTCTCCAGATCTGCATTTCCTTTCGTTGCTTAGAAAGCCAATGGACAGGTATTCAGGAAGCTCTTGTTGACAAGATCATCCGTTAATAACCATAAATGGGAGCAAAATTAGAGAAGAGCCTATGGACATGGACTTCCGAAGTTCTGAGGCTGAGGCCTGCCTCGATGACTTCCTGATCTCAGGTTCTCCTAAACGCCAGCCAGAACGCTCAGTGACCCAGTGGTGACCCACCCTGCACTACTGCACCCTGCGCTCAGCCACACAGTCACCGCCCAGGGTCGACCGCACACCCGCCGCAGCGTTATGCAGGGCGTTCCAGTAATTAACAGTCGCGAGGCCTGTTCTCGTGGGACCGCTCACCCCCTTATTAAATTAAGGACTCCTTCAAGCAGAGGCAAGACCAGATCTACCTTTATAAATATACCACATGGCACGGGGTCAGCCAAACACCCAACAAAAGTTAGTGGAATACACACAAAGCTCACACATCAATATTCATAGCAGCATGGCTCATCAGAACCAGAAAGGAGACACAGCTCAAATGTCCATCATTCAGTGGATGGACAAATACAATCGAGAACATTCATACAGTGGAATCGCATGCAGCCATGAAAGGAATGAAGTTCTGATATACGTTACAACATGGATGGACCTGGAAAGCATTGTGCTGGGTGAAAGGGGCCCAGAATGTAGACCACTAGTCCTGTAGGATTCACGTTAGATGGCGTGTCCCAGAGCAGACCAATCTGTGGACACAGAGAGCACACCAGGGGTTGCCGAGGGCTGGTGGGCAGTGGGCGCGGAACAGGAAGTGACGGCTCACAGACACAGAATTTCTCTGTGGGATAAATTCATTCTGAACCGAAATCGGGGTGGTGGTGGTTCTACAGTCCTATAAAACTATTCTAAACTATAAAACTAAAAACTATAAAAAACTCATTAAAATGCATGCTTTCAAAGGGTAAACTATATTATATCTCGATAAAGCCATTCAACAAAAGTTAGTGGAAAAAAGAACAGATGAGTGAGTGGCCTCAGGCAAGTTTCTGACCACGCTGCATTGTTTCTTTCTCTGAGAGTGATAATCTCCACTTTCCAGGAGTTTTGAGAGGAAAAGTGAAAGGCTGTACATGGCAGCACTTTGTAAATAAAACACTCAATAGACCCAAACATCCATAATCAATTTTAAAGGAAAGAACTGTGCCCGTACATCGCAGCCCCCACCTCTTACGCCTCACGCCAGCCCACTAGCAGTCCAGCCTCTTATATGCGGTTCAAGGGACAAGACCAGTTGTTGCAAGGTCTGGTGACCAGGAGAAGCCCACGCCTTCTTCTTCCACACCCACAGGTCAATGTGGTAGTCACCATCATGAGGGGGCTGCAGAAACGCCCAGAAATGGAGTCCCTGAGAGAAGGGACAGAGGAGTGTCCACAGCTGGCCAGAACGTCAGGCTCCACAGGCGTGGCCCCTCAGAGCCACAAGGAAAGGAGGGCGTCCACGTACAGGCCAAGCCACCAAGCTCCGGCCTAGGGTGTCCACTCCTGGTGCTTGCTCCTCCCTCCAGGGGCCGGCTCCCAGAGCCTGAAAACCCCTGGATGTTAAAATGCGATGCCTTATCTAGTTGACCAAACTGGTCAGCGACCACCAGTCATAAAAGTGACAGTGCTGAATTATAAATGCCATAAATATGCATCTTGGACTGTTCTTCAAACTGAAGAAAAAGGAATTCAAAATTCCGATTCCTTGCTGTATAGATACTTTCAAATCCCTACAGCAGTCCTTCTGTATGTAATAAAATGCAGAATAGGAGCAGAGTGAGGGTTGGGGCTGAAGACTGGACTTCACGCCCCTCGTCACTCCCCAGCAGCTGCAGGATCCAGAGCAAAGGCCGTCACAACACACTGGGCCTCAGAGCCCTTGTCTTTAAAGGAAAGGTCATGGTCATGCAGAGCGGCTAAAATGAACGACTCAGGAAACAACAGATGCTGGAGAGGAGGTGGAGGAAGAGGAAGCCTCGTGCACTGTTGGTGGGAATGCGAGCTGGTGCAGCCGCTCTGGGAAGCAGTGTGGAGGCTCCTCAAGAAAATTAAAGATAGAACTCCCCTATGACCCTATGACCCAGCAATAGCCCTGCCAGGTACTTATCCAAAGGATACAGAAGTGCTGAGGCATAGGAGCACATGTACCCCAATGTTCATAGCGGCACTTTCAACAATAGCCAAATCATGGAAAGAGCCTATATGTCCATCACCTGACGAATGGATCAAGAAGATGTGGTATATATACACGATGGAGTACTACATGGCCATGAGGAAGAAGGAAATCTGGCCATTTGCAGCAAGGTGGATGGACCTTGAGGGTGTCATGCTAAGTGAAATAAGTCAGTCAGGGAAAGATGTGTTTTCAGTTACATGTGGAACTTGAGAAACTTAACAGAAGATCATGGAGGGAAGCGAAGGAGAAAAAATAGTTACAGAGAGGGAGGAGGCGAACCATAAGAGACTCTTAAATACAGAGAACTGAGGGTTGAAGGAATGTTGGGGGGAGAGGGGAAAGAGGGTGATGGGCATTGAGGAGGGCATGTGTGGGGATGAGCACTGCGTGTTGTATGTAAGCGATGAGACATGGGAATCTACCCCCAAAACCAAGAGCACACTGCGTACACTGTATGTTAGCCAACTTGACAATAAATTGTATTAAAATACAATACAGAACAATGCAGGTAGTGGTGATTACACGTGAAAGGTGAGCTTTCTGGGGGACACAGCAGGCTTAGCTGCGCTGAGATATAGTCACTTAGCATACAGTTTAACCAGTTTAAAATGTACAAGCCGACGGTGCTGGGTGTATTCACAGATGTATGCAACCACGACCACCATCAATTCTGGGACATTTTCATCACATTCCAAAGAAGCCCCACACCTTTTAGCAGTCAGCTCCTCCCGCCAACCAACTTCCTCATCCCGCCAATGGTGGGCAATGACTCATCTACTTTCTGAGAACATTTGCCCATTCCGGGCATTTAATAGGAGCGGAATCCTATAACATGTGGCTTCCGTGTCTGGCTTCTTTCACTGAACGTAAAGGTTTCAAGGTTCATCCACGTCGTTTGTGTCCCAATCTCCTTCCTTGTTATGGCTAAAAACTATTCCATAGTAGGAACGGCACCATTTGTCAATCCAGTCACCCCGCTGACGGCCCCCGGGGTTGTGTCTACACTTTGGCTATTACTAGTAACCCTGATTTGAATATTTGCGTCTCAGTCTTGGGTTGACATTATCTTGGGTACACACCTACGAGTGGAGGGACGGGCCTCATACTAACTCTGCGTTCAGTCACCCGAGGAACCGCCAGACGTTTTCCACAGCGGAGGCACCATCTTGCATTCCCCTCAGCAGTTTACAAGCGTCCGATTTCCCCACGACCTCGCCAGCACTCTGTGTTGTCCGTCTGTCTTTATCATGGGCGCTGTGGAAAACGTGACTCGGCCTCTCGTGGCTGCGCTAGTCTGCGTGTTCCTGACCCTGAGTGGCGGTGAGCACCTCTCTGTGCGCTTCCTGGCTGCTGCATATCTGCTCCAGAGAGAACTTCTAACGCTCGCATTGGAGGTCTTCATATATCCTAGACAAACCGCTGTTAGACAGATGATGCGTAAATATTTCCTCCCACTCTGCGGGTTGCCGTTTCACTTTCTAGATGGTGCCCTTTGAAGCACAAATTTGTAAAATATTTGGTAGATTCCAATTTATATGCTTTTCTTGTTGCCAATTGAGCTTTTGGTGTAACAGCAAAGAGAGCATTGCCTAATCCAAGGTGCTGAAGATTTACCGCTGTTTTAATAGTTTCAGTTGTTAAATTTTAAAATTTGATTCGTGACTGATTTTTGCAAATGGAGCGAAGGAGAGATTTTGCATGGGGACGTCCACGTGGCCAGCTCCACTTGTGGAAACACTCTCCTTTCTCCACTGAATTGTCCTGGCGCCCTTGTTGAAAGGCACGGGATCGTAATTGTGAGGCTTTATTTCCGGGCTGTTGATTCTGTCCCAATGATTTGTTTGTCAGTCCTTCTGCCAGAATTATACTATCTTGGTTACTACAGACTTGCAGTAAGTTCCAAAATCAGAAAGTGAGAGAACTTACAAATTCTTTTTTCAAGGCCATTTTGGCTGCTCTGAATCCCTTGAATTTCCAAGTGAATTTTAGGATCAGCATGTCAATTTCTGGAAAAAAGTCAGCCAGGATCTCAGTAGGGATTTATTAAACTTGTGTGCCAATTGGGGAAACACTGCCGGCTTCACAAATCAGGTCTACTGCTGCGGCCCATGGAGTTAGCACGCCTTTCCTTCCACAACACTCTGGACTCAAAAGGGGCCGTCACAGGACAAATTCTGTGCTACTTTCACTACATTTTGCTCATTGTCAGATTGTTCATGGGAAGTCAACATGAATGCAATTAATTTTTGTCTATCGATTTTGTTTCCTGTAACCCTGTGGAAGTCAGCCATTATTTCTAATATTTTTTTAGTGGATTATTAATGTAATCTCTCTCTTTCGTATAGGTCTATTCAGATTTTCTATTTCTTACTGAGTCAGTTTTGGTGGTGTGTGCCTAGGAATTCATCTCTTCCTGCTAAGTGATATTTATTGGCTTCCGATTGTTTACAGTGCTCTCTTAAAATTCTGAAGTTTTAATTTGTTTTAACTGAGGTGTAATTCAGGTAACGTAAAGTGAACTGGGACAATCCAGTGGCATTTAGCACATTCACAGGCTGTTAACACCACCTCTGTCTGGTTCCAAACATTTTTATCGCATCTATCAGAACGTCCTCACATATTCTGGATGCTACCTGGTAATACTTTTCCTTTCTGGAGGTTGGCTGTTAGGTCTCTTTATTCACTGCGGATTTTAGTGATTTGAGTTCTCTCTCTTTTCTTTCTTCACCAGTTAGCTAAAAGCTTAAAGTTTTGTTGATCTTTTCAAAGAACAAATTTTTGCTTTCATTGATCTTCTCTATTGTTTTTCTCTTCTGTATTTCTTTAGTTTCTGCTCTGTTCTTATACAGGGTATTTCGGAGGGTGAAGTGAAACCCTGGATGTAAAGGGGCCTTAAAAAACAAACTCATGTATAAATATTCATTAATTCACTAGCTTCTTACCAGACAATTTGTATCTGTCCGGCAGGCTGTGTCTTACGTACTTGGGATACGGCAGAGAAGATTCACGCCAGACTGCGGTCCTCGCAACAATACTCCACTGCATTGCCTATGTGAAAGAGCTCTGCCGTATTCACCCCTGCACGTTTTCTCCCTGGCCCCAGGGAGATGTTCCATGAATGCCAGGGAAATGTCAACGGAAGAGTAAAACAATCTGTTGGAGATCAGAAACCCTATTTTAATTATCCTTGTAGTTTAAATTTTTTTTGATGTTTTTTATATTTATTTTTGAGAGACAGAAAGAGACAGTGCAGGCAGGGGAGGATCAGAGCGAGAGAGGGAGACACAGAATCTGAAGCAGGCTCCAGGCTCTGAGCTGTCAGCACAGAGCCCGACCCAGGGCTCAAACCCCTGAGCCATGAGATCGTGACCTGAGCTTTGTGAAGTCAGACATTTAACCGACTGAGCACCCAGGCGACCCCTGAGTGTTTTTAGTGACATGGGTTATGCAATTCCTTTCTTATCTCACGTGCTGCTCACCAGAGGTGAGCATACAGTTGGTGCTCAATAAATATTTGCCTATGTTCAGCTGATTTTGTTCTTGGAATTCTAGCAGGCACAGTCCCGCCCCAGTCAGGGAAAACTAAATCAGCATCACAAAACCCTCCAGGATGCCAGGAGGGGAAAACTTCACCTTGGGGGTTCCCTTTGCAAAACAGTGTCCTTCCTTTTGGAAAATCTTATTGTGGGAACCAGATAAATCTGAATCGGAGCTGCTGACTTGTATGCAGCCCTCTCTGGTGTTTAAGCCACACCCGATTTTTAATAAAACATATTTTAAAATGGTATCGGCCTTTCAAGAAGACAGTTAATAAACGTTATTTTAACTTGGATTTCTCTCCTGCTTACAATAAGAAAGAGGAAGCAAAGATCAGCAATTCTGGTCTTACTATTTTTTTTCAAGCAGCCCTTATTATGCAACGATTTTTTTTTTAATGCTTTAAACTCTCATTAGTAGTCTGGTAAAGGAAAGAGGAATGTCATCCACCCACTAGTTGGTTCGAACTCAGCCTTTTCCTCCCCATCCTCTAGTCACTGCTTAGCAATGCAGACCTATCAATCCCTTGCGTCTCTCTGTACAGTGACAAACAGCACCTTTTGGCTGAAAAAACATATCCTCTTTACCTTGATTTTTCATTACTTTCTGTCAACCGAGACAGAACAGAATTTATCCTCTAATTTTGTTACTACTGCTTACGTCATACTGTTTATTTTATATCCAATTCAGGGAAACTATGAGCTCTTTGGTGGGGAAGACAGGATGATCCTTGCATGACCTCGAGACAGACTGTGATGGCTGGTAATGGGAGTTACACACTGCAGTTTACGGAGAGAGTTAAATAAAAAAATGTTGCCGTGGTTCCAGAACAGTTAGGATCGAAGCCTGATTCACTCAAGGAGGGATGTGCCTTTCCAGAACGCCAATGCTTCCAGTATGAGGTGAAAACGTGACTGTTTACAATTATCACTCGTCCTTTGGGGTAACTGAGACTGTTTTCACGCAATACTTGAAGACTCAAATCTGACAAGGCTCCATGCCCTTTCTGGATCCCCTGCGGACGGACGGACGTAACCCCACGATGCACACCCCCATCTACTCGTGCTCCTTAAGACCAGAGGAAACGGAGAAGAAACCGCCTTCACAGATGAGAAGGAAATCACCTAGGATGAAGCAGCACCAGGGACATCTAATACGTTCCGGCCAGGACACGGTCCTCGGCGCGAGCGTCCCCACACACATCAGCCTACTCACGGACACACACCTGTCTTGTGGGGTCCCCTCAGGGGTCGCAGCCTGTCAAGACGAACACGCTGCATTAATTCGAATTCCTGCTCTTGGCCCACAAATTCTCTATCTTAATTCCCACTTAGGTGTCACGATCCTGCCCTTCTTTCTAAAACTGAGAGTCTGTTCTGAACTTCCTTCTGCTCTGTCCCTTTGCCACCACGGACTTCTTAGCGGTACCCACTATTTCCTACACGGCGTGGCCCTCTGGGTTTTGCCCACGGTCGTGGAGGGAGCAGGCGGCAGAATGTCGGAGCGGGGCTTCCGCCCCTGGACCGCGGCTTTGAGTGTGACTCTTGTGGGTGACAGCGGAGGCGCGGGGCGTGCGCCCCAGTGAGGTTCAGATGCGGCCACACAGGTGGCAACAGCAGCCCCGGACGGCCCCGATCCATTAGAGGACAGCACGCAGGACCCGAGGGCCTTGACCGCCGCGAGGAGAGCAGGCATTCACGACGCGTCCGGTGCGGAGGGGCCTCGAGGGACCCGGGTGCGCGCAGACCCCGGGGACACGGCCCGTCCTGGGGGCCCCGGGCCCGGCTGCAGGTGCGCGTGGGAGGGCCCCCCCCC
>PJEM01004447.1:121008-153772 GCA_004023845.1 Helogale parvula | reverse complement strand
ACACACACACACACACACACACACACACACACACACACACACACACACACACACACACACACACACACACGCCCCCCTCCCCCCAGCTGCTTCCACTAGACACTCGGAGCTGTGGAGAGACTCGCTTTAAAAGGGCCCTTTAGAATTCGCCATGGCAGTAGCACCAATGCCCGTTAAGTGCCTCAACCCCAAGAACCCAAGATGGGGCCTCCTCTTCGCCCCCACAGACCCCAGCACTTTCACGGCAAAGCTAAGGTGCTGAAGTCGGTGTGCACGCAGGCTAACGTATCAGGCTTACATACCAGGCTTTAGCTGCACATCACAGCCTTCCCATGGGCCTGTGCTAATCCCCCCGGGTTTACAGACTGCATAAACGAAGCTCTTTTCATCACCTGCCTGAGGCACAGAGCTGGTCAACTGGGCCCGGAAGTCTGGCCCCAGTGCCTGCACTTGTAACCACTAGGAGTGTCACCTTAAGGCAGGGGGACACGTGGGATGAGGTCTCCACGGCGCTCCAGATTGGGGCTGCCCCCCGCACTCCCAGCTCCCCGAGCTTGACCAGACCTCCCTTAACAGCACGGTGCCCAAGGCCCAACCATGGGCAGCGGTCACCCTCCCAGGGTCTCTCCCGCCTCCCGCCTCCCTCTGTGCCCCGGAGCTCTCCCCACCCCATACCGGAGAGGGCCAGCAAGGACGGGAACTCCCGGCAGCTGTAGACTCCCAGGGAGTCGGTGGCACAGCTAAACCAGAGGTTCTCGAAGATGGTGTTGGTGGTGATGACGCTCCCGTGCACGGTGGACACTCGCCAGTAGCTGTGTGGCAGGGTCACCCCCAGCATCAGCAGCCCCAGGGCCGCCATGAAGAAGCCGAAGATCTCCACGGCCACCGACATGGTGGGATGCAGGGCCCCGAGGGGCACCTGGGGCCCCAGAGAAGGGGAGGGGCTGAGCCCCAGAGGAACTTGAGGGGCTTTGACTAAGGAGGGGTATTAACGCAGGCTGGGGAGAAACAGGGAAAGCGCGGGGGGGTGGGGGTGGGCAGCAGTAACCTGAGGCTCAGGTCTGCCCCCTGGTTTCTGTCCCTGCCCTCTCTAGGTTCCTGCTTCCCTGAAGGTCCGGGTAGAGGAGTGAGCCCAGAGCGCTGGGCAGCTGTTGACGAGGAGATGGAGGGAATCAACGGAACAGGCCAAAAGTCCACCCCCTCCCCCCAGCCTCTGGGCTGCTCTGGGCTCCCCGCCCCGTAAGGGGGGCGGAGAGGACTAATGGGAGTGACCAACAACGGATGTACAGATTCGGCTGAGGGGGGCCCCCATGGGAGGCAGTGGGAGCCGAGGGGAAGCAGGGAAGCAGCTCTGACTCAGCTGTCATCGGGGAACCAGACAATGGAGAAGGACAAGGAAAGAGAAGGTGACTGAGAGGCAGAGAGTGGCCACAGACAGCCCTTCCATGGGGCAGGATCCGGGGAGTGGAGCCACCCTCCTGGATGTTGGTGAGAACAATATAAGAAACTCCAAAGACCTAGAGGGTTTGGGCCATCGAGTCGCCAAGATGAAGGCTGAGTAAGGGAGCGGGGTGTCTGGGTGGAGCCCATGGCTCTGGAGTCCACCCAGCCTGGATTCAAACCAGACCCACCATTTGCCAGAGCCACGCGGGCAGGGATCTGAGCCCCCTGGGCCTGTTCCTGTCCCTGTGAACTAGAACTAGCTTCCTTACCGCTGTGACCCCAGATCAAAAGCTCCCTGTGAGTGTGAACTGCTCCATGCTTGGCGACCACTCTGGCTCTGGGTGCCACAGGCCTGGGGTGAGGCCACCAGTGGGTCACTGCTCTCCAGACTTCCAACTTCTTGAACTTGAATTTCCCCCCTGTTGGGTTGATCTTTGACTCTCGGCAACAAGCTTGATCTTGCTGCCAAAGGCCACCAAAGGGGAATAAATCACAGGCCCAGAACGTGATCCCGTGGCTAATCTAAGCAGTTATCGGAACTGTCACCAGCTCTATTAATTATGCCAGCTTAGAACCGCCAGGCCCCAACCTGTCCCGGTGCAGACAGTATCCTTTCCTGTCTCAAGGCCATGGCCAGGGCAGCTGTAGTTCTCCTCAGGCTAGTGCAGCAGGAGGGGAGGAGGAACTGATGCGACCCCCAGGGAGTCACAGGAGACAGAGGAGAGCTCAAGGGTCTCCCCCCATCACCCCCCTCCCCAGGCTCTTCTGCACTCCCCCCAGGCGCCTCCTCCCCAATCCCCCCCACCCCCAGCCAGGCTGGCTTGGCTGTGGAACGAGAGGTATGTGGTGAAGCAAGACAGGCCCACACTGAGCCTGGCACCGGGTGGGTGTGGGGCAGAGCAGGCTGGGTGGGGACTGGGTCCTGACCTTCCATCTCGGAGCCTAACGACTGGGATGTCCTGGGTTTGCAAGCTTTCTCAAGAACCCTGATGAGTCCATGACAAATGCCCAGCCCTGCCCCTGGGCAGCGGCCCCTCCCCTGGAGAGGACGGGGAGGGGGGGCACAGGAAGACAAAGGGAGGGAAGGGCGGAGGTTTGGGAGGAAACTAAGTGGGGAGGGCCCCCTGGTATGGAAAACTCCGTGTGCTAAGAGGCAGCTGTGTAGGTCAGAGGAGACAGGAGACATAAATCCTGGCCTGTCCCCTCAGCTCTTCCCTTCTGCCTGCCGTCACTGCTTTCTCCCAGGATTCTAGCACCATGCAAAGGCCACATCCCGTCCCATGTCCCCGTGTCCCATCCCATGTCCGTGTGTCCCGGTGTCCCCGTGCTGCCTACCACTGCTTTGGGGGAGGGGGAGGAAGGAAGGGGGTGGGGTCTGGGCAGCTTGGCAGACAAAGGCAAACCCCACACCAGCCTAGGGGGGTTGGAGCAGGAAAGGCCCATGGGTGACCCCCACCTTTGGACCCAGTGGAGCCCGCCCCTTCCTCAACACGGACACGGCAGTTCCCAAGCCAAAGCCCAGTTTTATTTACACTCATTCTGGAGCACGTGGTTTGGGGCTATCAGACATGTCTCTGGGACAGAGGAAGCTGAAGGCAGAGGACAATGATGGGGTGCAGGAGAAGGGACAGGAAGGATGGACGGGCTCCCCACTCTTCGAGTGTCCTCCACAGGCTCCCACGCATCCCTGGGCAGAGGTGGAGGCGCAGTCTCCTTTAGGATTTGGACTTGGATACAGCAAGTCCGATGAGTCCAGCCAGTCCTGCCACGCCCAGGGCCATCCCTCCAACAATGGCCATGCCCACTAGGCCATCTGCGGAAGGGAAAAGGGAGACTGTCAGGAGCCCAGCCCCCACAGTGACCCTGGGGTCATGAGGGGAGGGCCTCCAAGGTGTGCAGAAGGAAAGCTTCTGAGGGACTGAGGAGGATGCGCTTGGGGGAGGTGGGAGGGGGGTCCTTTGAAGAGAGTCCAGAGTGGGGGCGCCTGGGTAGCTCAGTCGGTTCAACCAACTTCAGCTCAGGTGGTGGTCTCGCAGTTTGTGAGTTCGAGCCCCGCATTGGGCTCTGTGCTGACAGCTCAGAGCCTGGAGCCTGTCTTTGGATTCTGGGTTTCTCTCTCTCTCTGCCCTTCCCCTGTTCACACTCTCTCAAAAATAAAGAAACATTAAAAAAACAAAAGTGTCTCCTGAAGGGCAAATATAAGTTAAAAATAAATAAATAAATTAATTAAAGGAGACCAGAGAGCCCAGGCCTGGGGGAAGGAAGAGGACTTGGCGAAGAGCAGAGAGGCACGGGGGACAGCAGGAGAGCAGGGGGAAGAGGGCAGAGGGGAAGGCTTCACCTTTCTTCATGGCCTTGTCGATAAGCTGTTCCAGTTCCTTGGCCTGGTTGTTCTGGGGCTCTGTCTGCAGCAGCCCCCGCACATACTTCAGCGCCTTCTCATACTCCTGCGCTCGGGGGTGGGGGGAAGCAGACACCCCCCAGGGCTCCCGCAGGTCAGAGGGGCCTTCGCTTGCCCCGGAGGCTCCTCCCTCTCCCTCCACCTCCTCCCCTTCTCCAACCCCACCCAATGGAGTAGAGTCCACAAACAACCCCAACTGTGTGGGGGTGATAAACTGGGGGAGATAACAACCGCGGCTTGGAGCTGCACCCCAATCCTGAGGTCACCTCACTCCCCACACCCTCAGCACTTGGATCTTCTGTCTTTTCCTTTCCCTGGCGTCCTGACCTGCCACCGTGCACCTCTGTACCTGGAACCACCCCCTGCCCACTGCCCTCTTGGGCCTTCCTGATGGCCAGGGCTCTACCCTGGAGGGGAATGGCCCACCTAGGGAGGGAGGGGTGGGAGGAGGGGAACTGCCTGCTTACCTTGAGCCGGTAGTTCCCCACAGCCAGGTAGAACACATAATCCCGCTGCTCCTCTTTGCTCCCTTTGGGCAGCAGCTCTGGGGAGGGTGGAGGGAAGAGGGTGAAAATCACTTCTGTTCTTTCCTAACACTTGTGTCCCAGAATTCCCCTTCACGCTCCGAATCTCTATGACTCTGGGTCAAAGTCACAGTCCTGAGCTTCCGGTTCAGCCCTGGCCATTCTTGGTTTCCCAGTCAGGGCTCTGGGGGGGCACAAACCCAGAATGCCAAATGCCCCAGTGATCAACACCCTGGTTTCAATACTACATCTGGTTCATCCAAGTGAACTGAAAGGAAATCGAGGCCCTGGAGAAACGTAAGGTGCCTGCTGTGTGTTCTCACTGCAGTTGTTTGCTGCCCAGATGGGTGTTAGAATAACTCTGCACTCCCTCCCCCTTTAAAATAGCATTCTCTGAATGACCCTGCCTGGCTCTATCTTAAATCAGTGACTTCCCAGAGGCTTCTGTATAATTTGTAGCTAAGTAGCTTTGCACGTGTTTATAAATCCTCCCCAGGGTGCCTGCTGTTTCCTCAGCTAGAACTGGTGATGGTCAGAGACCACATTTTCTACGGGGATGCCCTGCTGTAGAGCAGACCTGAAAAATCCGAATTAGCACCAGAGGAAAATGCAGGGTGAGGTTATTTGCATTCAAAAAGATTCTTATTTTTACAGATTTACAATAGCCATCCTTTGCTAGCATGCTGTTTGCTTACACATGAATACTTGACCAAGAGAAAGGGCGTCCAGGATACAGAGAAATCTAAAGGTTAAGTATGGCCGCTGACAAACAGTGACCTATGGTAAACCAACGGGAGACAGGATCCCAGTCAAAACACCATCTGCTCGCAGGCACTGGGGACGGTCTTCTGCACGTCTGCCATGCCACCCTCACGAAAGGTTTTCAGCTGCTGCTGAATAAGCAGCATGGTGGGGGCAAAGAGCAAGGGCCTGGGACACACAGGACAGGAGCTTCTAGTCCCAATTCATCAGCTGTGTGACCTGAGACAAGTGACTCTCCTGGCCAGACTGCTAGATCACCATGTCCTGGGGGGGAGTGACATGCCACGATTCTGTCTGGTGCAGCCCTCCGTTGCAGTGTGTTTACTGGAAAATAACTGTGAGGTGACAGCCACAGGGTCCCATGTTGACAAAGGATCCCAGCACTTGAGATGGAGGGAGAAAAGGAGGCCTTGGGGGTCGGGAAGGCAGGAGCCCAAAGGCCGCTGGGAAGGGGAGGGTCCGGCAGCCTAGCACCTCACCCTCCAGAAGCGCGATGCCTTTGCGGATGTCATCATTGTACTTGCTTCGCACCAGGCACCAGGCGTACTCAAACTGCGTGCTCTTGGACACGGAGCCTCCTGCCTTCTCGGATTGAAATTTCTTTTCAAACTTCTGCCACAGGAGAGGAGAGGAGTCATTTAGAAAGGAAGGGGCGAATCGTTTTCTACCAGGACCCGTGTGTCCATTTCACAGCTACAATCCATCTTCCCCAGTCTCTGCCACATTTCCCTAGCGGATTTTGGCATCTGGCACCCCAGGTTCTGCCATCTCCATCCCCGGGATCCAGGTATCCTGCTTCTTAGCAGCGGGGTGTCTTCTCGGACACTGCCCTAGTCCGCTTCCCTCCCCCTAGTGGTGCCGAGAGGAGATGCCACCTGGTGGCGGCTCCAGGCACCGCCCGCGAAGCAGCTGACCCCGAGAGGCTGGCTGAACAGTAAACATGCTGTCAGAACTGTTCAACAACAGCCCACGCAGTCCCTCGTTGGTGGCCGCTTCCCCCAACTAACCCCACCCGCTGGGTCTGGGCCTTTCCCTACCTGCTAAATGGGAATAAAAGTAGTGCCCACCTTCTAGAGTTACAAAGCTTGAGATATCGCCAGCAAGCACTCACCACAGTGCCGATTTCGGCGAGTAATATATGAAGCTTCACGGTAGTCGCTATAGTCCCCTGTCACTGAAGGAACACTCAAACACAGGTGTCCGCACCCTGACCTCCTAACTCCTGCACGCACCCAGAACTTGTCAGTCTTTCCACGCCAGACGCCAGGCCCCGGTTCTGGGGCGTGGTGGCGCTGGAAACTACAAGTCCCATTGGCCTCCGGGGCAAAGTAGAGCCTCCAGGCACGGGACGGACGCTGCAGAGGGTGCCGGGAGCCGTAGTTCGGCCTCCGTAGGCAAAACTGATGCTGGGTAGAGGGTCCGGCACCAGTCGCACTTTCCTCCGGACCCGCCCGTCCGAATGTTCCCTCTCCCTCCCTCGGGGCCAGACCTCACCAGCAGGTCATCCACAGACACCAGCTCGTTCAGTACGGCCTCCATGCCCGCCGCCCCAGCAATCCTCACACCTAGGTCGCTACTGTGCCACCGCCTCCATGGCCCACTGGTAAGGCCGGAGAACCACTTCCGTCATCCGGCGGAAGCGGGCCTCCTCCCTATCGCAGAGCCAATCACCTCACGCAGCTGACGCCGAGGCCGCCCCCCCCGCCACAGGGCGGCGTCCCGCCCCTTCCACCCCGCGCCCTCCGCGTATGCTTCGGGGCACTAATGAGCAAGCTCCACCCGACTCCCTTGCATCTCCACCTGCGGACCGCTCAAGCTACTACTTCGAGTCCCACGTTCGTCCTCCCGAGTCCCCTGTATGTGCCTTCCTCCACCGAGGCTGCCTTAATAACGTTTGGAACTATGTCTTGATAGCTAGCCCTTGGGCTGAGAAACAGCAGAAAGAGGCATTATCTAAACCTTCCTCCCCTCCGGCCCCACCCCCTCTCTAACGAACCTGAAGGCTACGTGACATTTCGGTGCCTGTAACAAAATCGTAACTGGTACCAAGGTTTTTAGGGCCTCTGCTGACTCTTACAAGAAGACTGACAACTGGACCTGTTAACACACACCCAGGGACTGCAGTACGTACGCATAGGGGATACTACAGAAATCTTTAAATGGGAATTTAAAGTTGTTACCCCACTACTCGCAGAGAGGGTCCAATCTTTCAATACTTAGATAAAGCATCCTCTGGGTGTGCCTGCAGGGAAACATCGGCCATGGGTCCTGGAGAACGAGAGGAGCAATCAAAATGTGGGAAAGGTAAATCTTCACTCCTCTGGTTCCTGTGCTGTTAAGTGATGGGACTGGGTCGGTAGTGACTTTCAATTTCTTTTCACTTTGACCCACAGTGCTCCAGTGCACATGGGTCTTACAGTGTAAGTTCCATGAGGGCAGAGACTGGTTCTTGTTCGTTTTTGCATCTCGAGCACCTGGCACAAGATCAGCGTCCAATAAATGTTTGTTAAATAGACATGAAATAAAGCAAACAAAACTAAAGAGGGCCGTACAGATGCAGGGGATTATCACCCAAACATCTTTCATATTTGCAAAGCCCTTTTAATTAATATTTTTTAATTCTCGTAGTAGTGAGTTAGGTAGGCAAGAATTATTCTTCTCTATTTAGCTGACAGTTAAAATGACTGATATGAGAAGTCTACTAAAAGAAAAAGGAGAGGGTAGGACAAGTTCATAAGTACACTCTAACTATTCATCTTTAAAATCCTCAGGCCTAAGTTTGTAATTTTTTTTTTGCTGGTTTACAATAGAGGACTTCCTTTAAGCAGCAGGGTAAACTAGAAAGAAACAATTCACTTTAATTTAAAATCTAAAAGGTGGGGCGCCTGGGTGGCTCACTCGGTTAAGTGTCTGACTTCGGCTCAGGTCATGATCTTGCAGTACGTGGGTTCGAGCCCCGCATCAGGCTCTGTGCTGACCGCTTATTCAGAGCCTAGAGCCTGCTTGGGATTCTGTTGTCTCCTTCTCTCTCTGCCCCTCCCTTGCTCATGCTCTGTCTCAAAAATAAATAAATGTAGGGGCGCCTGGGTGGCTCTGTTGGTTAGGCGTCAGACTTCTCTTCAAGTCATGATCTCGTTGTC
This sequence comes from Helogale parvula, assembly GCA_004023845.1. Classification (NCBI taxonomy): domain Eukaryota; kingdom Metazoa; phylum Chordata; class Mammalia; order Carnivora; family Herpestidae; genus Helogale; species Helogale parvula. The sequence continues at coordinate 145,502 of PJEM01004447.1, read as the reverse complement.
CGTGGGTTCGAGCCCCGCGTCTGGGCTCTGTGCTGACAGCTCAGAGCCTGGAACTTGCTTCGGATTCTCTATCTCTGTCTTTCTCTGTCCCTCCTCTGCTCATGCCTCCATCTCTCAGTCAAAAAATAAACACTAAATAAATAAGTAAATGTAAAAAAATTAAAATTAAAATAAAATCTAAAAGGCAAGCCAATCCTGAGAAACCATGCGTTGGTACAGTAGGAAAATTAAAAATGAAACCCCACAAAACAGTGCTGCTGACATTGTAATACTGGCTTCCCTGTCATGGATAGCGGCCAGTATTTTTAATTCACACTATTTGTCAGTTTGTAATTATACACTTGTGTGATAACCTGATGAATGCCACCCTCCCGTTGTAATTGTTGCATAAATAAATACTGCAATCGCCATCATTAACTTTTTGTAAAACAACAAGGGAATATGTAGTAAAAGCTACAAGATGTAATATTATTTGGTAACGAAAGTAAAAAAAGAAAAAACAAAAAGAAAAGGAAGCCACGATGATATTCATTCCTGCATTATCTGTGGACATAAACAAACAACAAAAGCTCCAGGGGCTTGTTTTATTAAATAATGATACATGGGTATAGTGAAATAACACACAGTCTTAAAGTCACAGTCATCTGGATTCTTTAAATATGGATGGTAATATTCAAAATGAAACAAAAAAGTATGCACTTCTCAAACTGAGTCCTGTAAGTGGGCAGATGGGAAACTGGCATATTTGTTGTTGTTGTTGTTAGTGGGACTAAAACCTAGAACTGGTACCTGTTAGCACAGTCTGGGCCCTGGCCACCTCTCGTAACTGCACCATTAGTTGCGAGCCTGCTCTGGTCTTTTGCCCTAAAGCTCCTTGTTAGTGGACAGCCCAGGAGAAGAGCTCAGCAAACACCCAGTATTTGTGTTCCTCGCGTCTTCAGTGATGGTTCACCTCTTTCATCTGCTATCCAATCAGGAAGTCCTATCCACTGCAAATTGATCCATCCCTCCCTCCATCCATCCATTCCTCCATCCCTCCATCCATCCAACAAACAGTAGCTTAGGGCCTACTGTGTGCCAGGCACTCTTCTGAGTCCTGGGCAAGGGAAATGAACTAACAGACAGTCCTTTCATACAAGTTCTATCTCAATGGAAGAGACAAGACTGCTAACGAATAATGAATATCAGCCCACCGCCGCCTCCATTCTATCACCATAATTCACACATACTTCAGTTTTTTTTCCTCCTTCAACCCAGCCTGGCTGCCAGTTGTATTTTAAAGCGTAAATCAGAGCTGACTAAAATACCGTCTGGGCTACGCAGAACATTGTGCAAATGTCTTATCACGCACACGAAGCCCTCCAGAGTCGCCCCTGCTTACCTTTCCAGCTTTATCTCCAGGGACCCACACGTCCTGCACGCCGAGGCGTTTTCCTGGCAGCCCCTTTCCTCCACCCGGAATGCTCTCCGTTCACCAAACACCGGAGTGCCAACAGGGCAGGCGACTGCCAGCCCCAGGAACATCACGCCTGCGGGACAGCTCTCTTCGATTCGGCCCCCGTGCCTCCAGCTCCTCGGAGGTACAGCGTTTATTACCCAGCCTTTCCGTCCGTGATGTGGACAAGGCCTGGGTCTCGTTCATCTCTCTGCCAAAGGCCAGGCATCGAAGGATCGTTCGTGGGGTGAATGAAACAGTAACGACTGGCGCTCTAAGGAGGACGCTACGACATCTGCACTTCCGGGTGGCGGTTAAATTGGCTCTCGAGGAAGGGAGGCCTCGGGAGGAGCTGATGCCTTCTTCCGGGCTGCTCTAGGAAGAGGGCTCGGTGGTCCGGAGGACCCGCCGAGCAGCAGGGCGAGAGCACCACAGGGGCGTCTGCGCAGTAGCCACCTCCCCGGGGAGGCGGGGCCGAGCCGAGCCCGGGGAAGGGCCCAGGGCGGGGCGGGACTCCAATGGCCAATTAACGGGCTCGGCTCCGAGAGGGAGGCGGAGCGCGGCGCGATTTGGAGGTGGGGTGGTGGATGCCAACGCCTGGGAGTATGGAAGCGGATCCCCTGCCTCTGTGACTCCGGGGTGACCGAAGTGCACCCTGCTAACTGTTGCCCCAGAGACTTTCTCTGTAAATTTAAAATTCACTCCTTTAGAGTCTGTCTCAGTTCAAAAGTGTGTGATGGGTACGCAGAACCTGCACACACAAACGATGTGCACATGAATCTTCTGGAGTCTTGTTAAAAATGTAGAGTCTGTCTGATACAGTAGGGTTGAGGTGAAACCTAGGATGTTGCATTTCTAAGAAGCTGCCAGAGAATGCTGATGCGGTAGATTTTCTAAGACACTTTCGGGAGCAAAGGTGTAAAACTGTTTCTCAAAGTGCAGTCCCTGGACCAACAGCATCACCTGGGAATTCTTTAGAAACGCAGATTATCCGGGCACTTCTGAGGCTCAGTGGGTTAAACTTCCTACTTCAGCAGTGAGGTCAGGATCTCACAGTTAGTGCCGGCATGGGCTCTCTGCTCTTAGCGCAGAGCCACTTTAGATGCTCTGTCACCCTGTCTCGCTGCCCCCTTCCACTTGCTTGCTGTCTCTCTCAAAAATAAATGAAGGGTTAAAAAAATGCAGGCTCTTGGACTTCACACACACTGAATCACAAAGTCTGTTGGTGGGGTTAACAGTTGGTGTTCTACAAGCCCTATGGGTAATTTTTTTTTCTTAGAGTGCGGGCAAGCAAGGGAGAGGGGTAGAGGAAGAGAGAATTTTAAGCAGGCTCCATGTGCAGTGCAAGCCCAAAGCAGCTCTGGATCCCACAACCCTAGGATCATGACCTGAGCCAAAATCAAGAGTTGGACGTTCAACCGTTCAATCGACTGAGCCACCTAAGTGCCCGTTCTACGGGTAGTTTTTTTAAATAACAGTTTATTGTCTAATTGGTTTCTCAGTGCTTCTCCCCACAAATGCCCCCCTCCATGACCATCACCCCTTCCCCCTCCCCCTCCCCCTTTAACCCTCGGTTCCTTCTCAGTATTCAGTAGTCTCTCATGATTTGTGTCCCGCTCTCTCCCCAACTCTCTTTCCCCCTTCCCCTCCCTACGGTTCTCTGTTAGGTTTCTCCTGTTAAACCTATGAGTGCAAACATATGGTATCTGTCCTTCTCCGCCTGACTTATTTCGCTTATCATGACACCCTCGAGGTCCATCCACTTTCCTACAAATGGCCAGATTTTATTCTTTCTCATTGCCATGTAATACTCCATTGTGTATATATACCACATCTTCTTGATCCACTCATCAGGTGATGAACATTCAGGCTCTTTCCATGATTTGGCTATTGTAGAAAGTGCCTCTATGAACATTGGGGTACATGTGCCCCTATGCATCAGCACTTCTGTATCCCTTGGGTAAATCCCTAGCAGTGCTATTGCTGGGGAGTTCTATCGATAGTTTTTTGAGGAGCCTCCACACTGTTTTCCAGAGCGGCTGCACCAGTTTACATTCCCACCAACAGTGTAGGAGGGTGCCCGTCTCTCCACACCCTCGCCAGCATCTATAGTCTCTTGATTTGCTCATTTTAGCCACTCTGACTGGCATGAGGTGGCATCTCAGTGTGGTTTTGATTTGCATTTCCCTGATGACAAGTGACACTGAGCATTGTGTCATGTGCCTGTTGGCCATCTGGATGTCCTCTTTGGAGAAGTGTCTGTTCAGGTCTTCTGCCCATTTCTTCACTGGATTATTCGTTTTTGGGTATGGGTTTTAGTGAGTTCCTTGTAGATTTTGGATACTAGCCCTTTATTTGATATGCCATTTGCCACTATCTTTTCTCTATGGGTAATTTTTATGCACACTGGAGTTTGAGAACCAGTGGACAGTGGAAAACGCAGTGTCTATAAACGTCCGACTGTACTCAATTTGCCTCAATCTAGCTAAGCTTCAGTTTCTTCAGCTGAAAAATCAGGATAAAATACTAAAGCCTTCCTAGGGAATCTGTTAGGAGAAGGAAATGTGAGATGATGAAAATAAAGTACTTGGCACACAACACAAGCATTCTATAAAAGTTAAGCTATGATTACGATTTACATGGACTGCCAAAGGGCAATTCGAGAGGGCATAACCCGCCTGGCCTGAGGTGGTAGGAAAGTCTTCAGAGAAGAAATGTGAACTGACATCTGAACCAGGATCTTGAAGGATAGGAATGCCAGGTGGAGAAGGTGGAAAAAGGTATTCTAGGATCAGGGAGCACTCTGAAAGTGCTGTGGGAGGACTACCAGAGAGGTGGTGGCAGAATAAAGCCTAGAGATCTGGTGCGCCATGCAGTGATATTTACACTTCATTCTTTTAGGCAAAGAAAATGGCCTCACAAGAAGACAGGATCTGCCGTATTTATTAGAAACAGCAAATCTTGTAGCTGCAGTGGGGGCACCGTCCTGAGGGGCAGGGGGACCACTTTGAAAGCGATGGTGTTAGCTCAGGCTACAATCAGTGAAGACTTAGGGCTAAGGTACTGGCAGTGAAAGCAACAGGAAAATAGTAGAAGTTTCTCTGATAAAATGAACAGAACGTGGTGGCCAAATGGATGTGGAAGACAAGGGAGTGCTTTTAGATTTCTAGCTTGGTGTAAGGGTGAATTGCTCTTTATTTATTTTTAATTTTTTAAATGTTTATTTATTTTTGAGAGAGAGAAGAGGGCAGGGGAAGGCCAGAGAGAGAGAGGGAGACACATAATCTGAAGCAGCTCCAGGCTCTGAGCTGTCAGCACAGAGGGACTGGAACTCACAAACCACGAGATCATGACCTGAGCCAAAGTCAGACACCTGGCTGACTGAACCACCCAGGCGCCCCCCGAAAATAACTTTAAACAATTCTTGGGTCCACCAAAGTGGAAAGGACGGGGCTCCAGTGGTACTGATCCCAACAATATTACCTGTCAAGGACGGTGATGATCTACAAAGTCATTCATCTGGGATAATGAATAATTTTGTTTCATTTATTTGAAATACCTCTTCCAGATTTGGAGAGCAATGACATAGTCAAAGAGGGATTTTTTTCATTTTTTAAATGTTTATTTATTTTTGAGAGAGAGAGAAGAGAGGGGAGGGGCAGAGAAAGGGGGACAGAGGATCCGAAGCGGCCTCTATGATGACAGCAACAGGCCTGATGTGAGGCTGGAGCTCATGAACTGCGGGAAAGTGACCTGAGCTGAAATCAGACACTCAACCACTCAGCCACTTAGGCGCCCCCACAAGGAATTTTTTTTTTTCCAAACAACAGATACACCTTAAACTATTTAGGTATGATTTTCCTGTCTATTCTGGAAATAATATCACCTTTGTCATTTACTCTTTTGGTTTTAGGATTTGGGAAAGAGAAGAAGGAAAATTCAGAAAGAGGCGAGAGAACTTCCAGGGTCAGCGAATTTTCATTCATTTCATCCAGCAGTGAATTCAAGCTGCTCAAAGAGGAAATAGACCATCTTCTACCCCAACCTTGTACTGCCCTCCTCCGACTCTGAGCCACCGGGTTAATGACTCTAGGAATTCTTTCAGGACTCACTGACCTTCCAGAATGTGGCTCTATATGTCCCCAAAGATGAGTGGAGTTGCTTGGACCAGGGTCAGGGCCCCTTTTTCCAGAATGTCATGGGTTTATTGGGTACAGATTCTGCCATATTGGGAAGAAGATTTTGCACTTTTGTTGTAATTCACATTAAAAGCTGGGCCGCCTGGTGGCTCCGTCAGTTAAGCATTGGACTCTTGTTTTTGGCTCAGGTCATGATCTCACAGTATGTGAGTTCAAGCCCCAAGTCAGGCTCTGGGCTGCTGGTGCAGAGCCTTCTTGGGATTCTCTCTCTGCCTCTCTCTTTCTGCCCCTCCCCTGCTAGCACTCTCTCTCTCTCAAAATAAATAAATAAACTTTAAAAAAAAAGTTGGTAGATTAAGAGAGATTAAATCATTGACCATTTAATTCTGTAAATTGATCAGAAATCACAGACACCAACTCTTGTAGAGTCTATTGGTAATAAAATTATACTGAAATAACTTTCTACGCCCAAGATGGAGCCCTTCCTGCCCCAGTGCCAGGTCAGTGCGCTGAAATTTAGATTGTTTTCCTGTCCCTGTGAACACTCTGCTTGCCCAGAGCACAGTCCATACGGTCAGCCAATCCCCTACCGCCAGGCCAACTCTGGGCCTTTTCACCCAAACCAGGCTGCCTACATGGCCCCAGCCCATCAGAGGTTTTCTACCTTTCTCTTCCTTGTTCTTTAGTCTTTATCTTATCAAAGCCTTTTGCCGTCTGCTCCATCCTGCAGTTTTCTGAGAGTGTCCACTTCTTCAAGTGTTATATAAAGTTTGTCTTCTTTCGTTACTTTTTAATAATTGTTCAAACAGGAGCGCCTGGGTGGCTCAGTCCGTTAAATGTCTGACTTTGACTCAGGTCATGATCTTGTGGTTTGAGTTTGAGCCCCATGGCGGGCTCTGTGCTGACAGCTCAGAGCCTGGAGCCTGCTTCGGATTCTGTATGTGTGTGTGTGTGTGTGTGTGTGTGTGTGTCCCTCCCTTACTCACACACTCTCTCAAAAATAAACAAACATTAAAAAAATAAAAAATTGGGGCTCCTGGGTGGCTCAATTGGTTAAGCGTCCGGCTTCGGCTCAGGTCATCGGGCTCTGTGCTGACAGCTAGCTCGGAGCCTGGAGCCTGCTTCCGGTTCTGTGTCTCCCTCTCTCTGACCCTCCTCTGCTCGCACTGTCTCGCTCGGTCTCTCACAAATAAATTAAAAACATAAAAACTAAATTAAAAAAATAAAAAATTAAGATGGTAAAAACATCGTCTGGTGACGGATGGTGACAACACCGAATAATGTATAGAATCATTGAATCACGATATTGTACACCTGAAACGAATATAACACTGTGTGTTAATTATATTTCAGTTACAAAAATTCATTGAGCTGTAAAGTTTTGGTTTGTGCACATTTCAGGGTGTATGATTCACTTTGATACAATGTTAAAAAAAAGAAAAAGGCGGATTGGCCTCCCGCCAACCACAGTTCTGGAACTGGATGACGTCCCCAGCACAGAGGCAGCCCTCCCGGCCGGGCTCAGGTTACCGAGCCTCTGTCCTTTCCTGGATTTGGGGCTGGTAATTCATCACTCTTTTGTTAGCTCTCTGAGGCCTTCAAGTGGATGTTTTTCTATATTCTAAATGACTTTAGTCTCCTCAGCAGGAGAGGTGGGCTGAATCCCTAGCCTACTATTGCCAGAAAGAGAAGTTACCAGAAGGTAAAAACTACTCTGGTAGTTTTCTCCAGTTTCTCCCCTGTCTGGAGAATGGGGGGAGGGGGCGGCGTGGAACTGAATATTCTCAGCCTCTACTCACGGCTTGGTCTTTCTGATGCCCAAGCTCCGGATACTCCCAACACCCAGAATGTTCCCGGGAACGTAGGAGCTCTGCCTCAGGAACCAGCTCCATCACACCTAACATTAGAACACAAGATGCTGTTAGGGCTCTTTTTCTTTTTCTTTTTTTTTTTTAATTTTTAAAAATGTTTATTTATTTTTGAGAGAGAGAGAGAGACACACACACAGAGTGTGAGCAGGGAAGGGGCAGAGAGAGGGGGAGACAGAATCCTAAGCAGGCTCCAAGCTGTCAGCACAGAGCTCGACATGAGGCTTGAACCCGCGAACCCTGAGATCATGACCTGAGCTGAAGTCGGATGCTTCACCAAATGAGCCAGCCAGGCACTCTGTCCTTTTCTCTTTTTAAGAGGGCATAGTCTGACCACCAAGTATAGCATGTTGACCTAGGCTAGTATTAATTAATAAGAGCCTTTGCGGGTCAATCTGTGATAAGAACATTCTCTATTAAAACATCAACTATTTGCAGATAAAGCGATGATGACAAAGATTCTTGGAAACTGTTAGCTTGCTGGAGTAATTTAATGATGCCCTTGAAATGTGATGGGGTTTTTGAGCAAACAGCTAAGAAAGAATTCTTGAGACGTCTTTGGTGCAAAAAGGTGATTCTATTCAAGCACGAGGACAGGACCTGCGGGCAGAAAGAGCCACACGGGGGCTGTGAGGGGTGACTGATTACAGATAGCCTTTTAAGTTAGTGAGAATTGGGGCAGAGTTGAGTCTCTAAGGAATTTGAAAGCAGGGCTTTCAGGACCTAGAGAGACTAGCGACTGTTAAGATAAGGTTACTTTTAGTCTTTAACAAAACAAAAACATTAAGGAAAAAGACAGCTGTGGGTTCCTTGAGGAAGGTCACACTCCACGTTTCAGGCGTCTGTCAGCGGACAGCAAGCTGTAAAGAGATTTAATTCAAGCTATATTTCTCTTGTATTTGTCTCCCTCATCAAAATCTGTTGTATAGTGAGAGTGGGCCGTCAATTTCAGATTAACTGGGGGCGATAGGAAGAAGGTGAAGTAGATCACAGACACTTATCACAAGTACAACAGTTTAAAATACAAACTTAGGGGCACCTGGGTGGCTCAGTCGGTTAAGCGTCTGACTTAGGGTCAGGTCATGATCTCATGATTCATGGGTTCGAGCCCCGCGTCGGGCTCTGTGCTGACAGCTCAGCGCCTGGAGCCTGCTTCAGATTCTGTGTCTTCCTTTCTCTCTGTCCCTCCCCTGCTTGGGCTGTCTCTCTCCGTCTCTCAAAAATAAATAAAAATCATTAAAAAAAATTAAAATACAAACAAAAAATCCCATAAATTGCTTGACAAAAAATAGCCATGCTTCTACCAGTTAAAATATCTGTTTTCATGTGAGCTCCATTTTCCTAAAAGTAGAACGAAGTCGGTCACTGGACACGCCATCCACCTCACTCCCTGCCAGTCCAGCAGACATCAGGGTCCATGACCTGGGGGTTGGGGGGGGGGAGGCTGACAGGATCTATGGATGGGCTTGAAAAAGTTCCTGAACTCCATCACACTGTAATATATACACACATACATGGGGGAAGGAGAGGGTATAGCTTTCACTAGATACCGAAAATCACAAATACAGGAGAGTGAGGACCTTTCTAAGTCATGGGAGTGGGATGCCATGAGACACAGAGAACATGAGGCCAGTCAGCAGAATCGGTTTGAAGGAGGAGGGGGGGGGGTGTCCGGTGGCAGAATTATGGCAGCTGGTTGATGTCACGACAGCAATATTCACGCCTGAGCCCTCCAGACGGCCCGCCCCCACGGGCTCCGAGCCTCCGTTGCTACGGAATATCTGAGCTGGGCAATAATGGGGTAACTATACATAAGGAATAAACTGTTATTTTAAGCACAAATTAGGGGGACGGCAGTGTGATGAAAGCTGCACGTTTGTTTCATACCGAGTTTTTAGAATTTTATACCAGGAAAGACATGGTGTCGAACTCACCCCCTCATGTTCCACGTGAAAAAAAAAAACAGGATTAAGGAGGTGAAATGATTTTCTCAAAATCCCTGTGTCTCCTGGCTCTCAGTCTGCAGCAGTTTTTCAATGCGCTATTATCTCTTCTTAGATGTGGTGGGGCGACTTTTTAAAGAAAGGAATTCTGAGGCAAAATCATCTGTTTCTGGTAAAAAGGCAGGTAGCTCAGTCACTCGAGAGGAAGAACGTCTGTGTGAGTTGGGCTCCTTGAAATGCTCCAGTCTAAAAATCATCCCCTCCCACCACTTGGACGTGTTCAGATGTGAGGAAGGATGTTCCAGAAGGCCAGCTGCGACGAAGGGCTGAATAGAGGCGGCTTCCTCTGAAACCCGAGGTCATATCAAGCTGGGCAAATCTAAGAGCCTGAGAAGGCACCGAACCTTCCTGAATGTCAGAATCGTTCAGCTATTTTTAAAACTTTTATTGATTTAACAGCCAAGAGGGGATGAAAGTGGTAGAAAAGGCCTGAAGAAATCTGTAACTTAGATAAATGTTTTATGTACTTGGAAGGGCTTTGTTGAAGCGTCTGAAACTTACTTGTGTCGCGGGGCTGACTGGTGGCCGCTGTCCCACTTCTTGTGTCGAAATCCTAATCTCCAGTATGTCAGAATGGCTGTGTTTGGAGATCGGGTCTTTAAGATAATTGAGTTAAAATGAGGTCATTAAGGTAGCCCATAACCCAGTGTGGGCTTATAAAAAGAAATGAGGACACAGATACACACAGAGGAAAGACCCAGCGAGGACACAAGGAGAAGATGTCCAGGAGCCAACCATGTAGACTTGACCTTGAACTTCCAAGCCTCCAGAACTGTGAAAAAATCAATTTCTGGCTTTTAAGCTACCCCGTCTGTGGGTATGTCTGTATGACAGACAACATGCAAGCATCATTGTGCGTGAGATGACTAACCTCTTTATATAATTCTATGGAAGCGTAGGTGACGCACGATGCACTCCTCCCTTGGCTCGGTGTCTCCATTCCAGAGCTTTCTGGATCTGACACCCAGACAAGTCGTGTGTGTTCCTGGCCCCTCTGCTTCTGCCATTCACTCCGAGTGTGGAATCAGACAGTTTTACAGAGTGTCGCTTAACTCCAAAAGGCAGTAAGGCAAAGGTCTCTATCTCCTTGTGATCGCGGAGGCTCTGAAGAGCGCTCTCCTGGCCTCTTAGGGGTCCCCAAACCCTACTCGTGTTCTGCTCAGGGATTTGTGGCGCCTCCCTCCGGTGGTGGGCTGGAGGGGCCGGAGAGAGGGGCACAGGGCGGGGCTTCAGCAGTGAGGAAGGAGCAAGCCTGGAGACCCGTGAGCTTTGCTCCCTGGGTGACCTGACACACTTCCTCCCTGCCCCGGCCAGCCCGGCGTCACCGCACTTCCCCTCAGCTTTCCACATCCAGAGAAGTCTCCGTGGCCGGCCATGCCAGCCCTGCCAACCCGGTAGGGGGATCTGGGTGTGGTTAGGGGGTCTCTATTCCGGCCACACACCCTGCAGCCTCGTTGGTGGGGCAGAAGCTCCATCCCAGGGGTAATAAAGATATTTAGCCTGGGGCACCTGGGTGGCTCAGTCGGTTGAGCGGGGGATTTCGGCTCAGGTCATGATCTCATGGTTCATGAGTTCGAGCCCCACGTCGGGCTCACTGCTGTCAGTGTGGAGCCCACTTTGGATCCTCTGTCCACCCCTCTCTCTCTGCCCCTTCCCCCATTTGTGCGCTCTCTCTCTCAAAAACAAGCATTTAAAAAATGACATTTAGGGGGTGCCTGGGTAGCTCAGTCAATTAAGTGTTGGACTCTCAGTTTCGGCTCAGGTCATGATCTCACGGTTTCGTGAATTCAAGCTCCTCATAGGGCTCTGCAGTGCTTGGGATTCTCTCTCTCCCCCCTTCTCTCTAGCTCTCTTTCCCCTCCCTCTGCTCATGCTGTCTCTCTCAAAATAAATAAATAAACTTTAAAAATATAATTAAAAAAAGATATTTAGCCTGAAGGCAGAGAGGCCAGCCTTTGTGAAGGTGTATATCACAACCTAATAACAAAGGCCACTTACTGAGCACGGGCGGTATGCCAGCCTGGAGCTCCATCTCCCTTCCTTCTTACAGCCACGGTCCATAGTGGCTATTGTTAGACCCATTTCACAGATAAGGACACGGGTTCGGATGTGAACACTGAGGCACAAAGAGGTGACATAACTGCCCCCAGGTTTACACACGCCAGCAAGTAGCAGGGCCAGAAATTCCACACAGTAAACCTTTATTCAGGGCCCACTGCGTGCCTGGCACTATGTTAGGTGTGCAAACTAGAGCAGTAAAGAGAAGCCCAGACACCTGTCAACACAAACCCGCTGGGTGAGAGAAAATGGTTCAGACAAGCGATTGTGACGTTATGATGGGCCAGGTGTTTCTTATTCGGCGACGCCCATGATGGAGGCGGGTGGGGGCGGGTCTCGAGTGCGAGGCTGTGAAGCAAAGGAAAAGCTCTGAAGGTGATCGCAGAGCTGAGATTGAAAAGCTGGACGCCGCTGGCCAGGAGAGGAGAGGGAGGGAGCAAGGCGCTTACTGCAAAGGTGAAGGACGGGACTTGGGGTAGCCTGATGGCTCGATCAGTTAAGCTTCCTCGTCTTTTTTTTTTTTTTAATGTTTATTTACTTATTTTTGAGAGAGAGAGAGAGAGAGAGCCCGCACAAGTGGGGGAGGGGCAGAGAGAGAGGGAAACCAGAATCCAAGGCAGGCTCCAGGCTCTGAGTGATTTCGGCTCAGGTCATGATCTCATGGTTTGTGAGTTCGAGCCCCACATTGGGCTCTGTGCTGACAGTGAGGAGCCTGCTTGGGGTCCTCTTTCTCCCTCTCTCTCTGCCTGTCCCCTGCTCATGAGTGCGTGTGCTCTTTCTCTCTCTCAAAATAAATAAATAAACCTTTAAAAAAAAAAGAGAGAGAGAAAAATGGAATCTTGGAGTTGTACTCCTGCGTCCAGGTCTGGTACCTAAGAGCAAAATGACCTTGAGCAAGTTTCTTGACCTCTCTTAGCCTCAGCTTTATCATCTATAAAATGGGAAATAACCACCTCATATTATTTTGAGGATCAAATGAAATAATGCATATTGCCTGGGGAAAAAGTAGGTGCTCAATAAGTCATAAAGGGTGTCTAAAGGAATGAAATCATAGACTCGTTACCTAAATAGGGAATGGCAGGGATGAGGCTAAAGAGGCAGCAGGGTCTGGATGATGCGGGGCCTGTCTGGTAAGTTAAAGAAGCTAGGATCCTGTAGGCTGTGGGGAGCCATTAAAAGTTGTGGGCAGAAGAGCATGATCAGACTGATATCTTAGCAAGATCACTCTGGCAGCACCAGGAAGGGTGGTGGGAGGGAACGAGGGGGTGTGCATTGGTCCTGGTGAGGGCTGATGCAAGGGGAGTGTGGATTAAGGCTGGAGGCCGGGGACCAATACCGGAGACGGCTGGGATGGACGCAGAGAGGCAGGGAGAAGGTTGTGTCCTGGGAGAGCAGACGCCCGCGTGTGGGGACAGATGGGCTCCGAAGCCGGGAGCCTGCCTTGCGTGGGGTGTGCACATCTGAGAGGCATCGGAGTCAGGAGGGGCAAGAAAGCAGTTGCCCCCTTGGACTGCAGAGTGAGAAAGGGGGAGCCTAGGGTTCCCCTCCTCCACATCCTCACTGATGCTCATTATCTCGTCTTTTTTGATAACCATCCACACAGGTGTGAGGCGATGTCTCGCTGGGGTTGAGGTTTGCACTTCCCTAATGATTAGTACTGTTGTGAGCCTTTTTCTTTTTTAAAATTAAAAAAAATTTTTCTAATTTTTTTTTTTTTTGAGAGAGAAAGAGACAGCGTGAGTAGGGGAGGGTAAGAGAGAGAGGGAGACACAGAATCCAAAGCAGGCTCCAGGCTCTGAGCTGTCAGCACAGATCCTAACATGGGGCTTTAACTCATGGACTGCGAGATTATGGCTTGAGCCGAAGTCTGACGCTTAACCGACTGAGATGCCCTGAGCCCCTTTTCAATCCTGTTGGGAAAAGGGATTTTCAGGTCCCTTTGCCTTTAAATTTTTTTTAATTTAAATCTAAATAAGTTAACATCTGTGCAATAATGATTTCAGGAGTAAATTCCTGTGATTCGTGCCCTATTTATCACACCCAGTGCTCATCCCAACAAGTGCCCTCCACCATGCCCATCACCCCCCTTTCCCTCTCCCCCTCCCCAATCAGCCCTCAGTTTGTTCTCAGTATTTTAAGAGTCTCTCATGGTTTGCTTCCCTCCCTCTCCCCAACTATTTTTCCCCTTCCCCTCCCCCATGGTCCTCTGTTAAGCTTTTCCTGTTAGACCTATGAGTGCAAATATATGGTATCTGTCCTCCTCTGCCTGACTTATTTCGCTTAGCATGACACCCTCGAGGTCCATCCACTTTCCTACAAACGGCCAGATTTCATTCTTTCTCATTGCCATGTAATACTCCATTGTATATATAAGCCACATCTTCTTGATCCATTCATCAGATGATGGACATTCAGGCTCTTTCCATGATTTGGCTATTGTAGAAAGTGCCGCTATGGACATTGGGGTACATGTGCCCCTATGCATCAGCACTTCTGTATCCCCTGGGTAAATCCCTAGCAGTGCTATTGCTGGGTCATAAGGGAGTTCTATTGATGGTTTTTTGAGGAACCTCCACACTGTTTTCCAGAGCGGCTGCACCAGTTTACATTCCCACCAACAGTGTAGGAGGATGTCCGTCTCTCCACACCCTCACCAGCATCTATAGTCTCTTGATTTGTTCATTTTAGCCACTCTGACTGGCATGAGGTGGTATCTCAGTGTGGTTTTGATTTGCATTTCCCTGATGATGAGTGATGCTGAGCATCATTTTATGTGCCTGTTGGCCATCTGGATGTCTTCTTTGGAGAATTGTCTGTTCATGATTTCTGCCCATTTCTTCACTGGATTATTCATTTTTCTGGTTTGGAGTTTGGTAAGTTCCTTATAGATTTTGGATACTAGCCCCCTTTTTAAAAATTTTTTATGTTTTTCATTTAGTTTTTAGAGACAGAGAGAGACAGTGCGAGCAGGGGAGGGTCAGAGAGAGAGGGAGACACAGAATCTGAAGCAGGCTCCAGGCTCTGAGCTAGCTGTCAGCGAGGAGGCCAACGCGGCCTCGAACCCACGAACCATGAGATCATGACCTGAGCTGAAGCCAGACGCTTAACTGACTGAGACACACAGGCGCCCCTGGACACTAGCCCTTTATCTGATAGGTCATTTGCAACTATCTTTTCCCATTCTGTCAGTTGCCTATTAGTTTTATTGTTTCCTTTGCAGATCAGAAACTTTTGATCTTGATGAGGTCCAATAGTTCATTTTTGCTCTTGATTCCCTTGCCTTTGGGGATGTGTCAAGTAAGAAATTGCTGCAGTTGAGGTCAAGGAGGTTGTTTCTTGCTTTCTCCTCTAGAAACCCATGTTCTTTTGTCACAAAGGGAAAGATTCCTGGGAGGCAATAAATCCAGCCCAGGCTTCCTGAGGCTTCAGAGGTGGTGCAGAAGTAGGAATTTGGCTGAAAGCGATGCTGGTTTTGATGGCGCCCCAGGCATCTGGCAAAAGCGAATGTCCCTTTGGAAACACAGAAGAGATCCAATTTCTCTGCATCCTTGCCAGTACTTGCTATTACCAGTATTTTTCGTTTTGTCCAAGTCATAAATGGTTAAGTGAATTATTTGCATTTCCCTAACGGCTAAGGATGTTGAACATTTTATAACCTCTCGTGCAACACCTGCTCATGTATTTCGCCCATTTTTGAACTGGATTATCTGGGGCGCTTTGTTTGCTTGTTTACTGCTGAGTATTTGCTAGATAAAGTCCTTCGCCAGATATGCACTTTACAAACGTTTTGCCCGTCTGTAACTAGTCTTACAACCTCTTAAGAGGGTCTTTTGCAGAGCAAAAATTTTCATTTTGATACAATTTAAATCTACCGATTTTTTTCTTTGGCGGATCCTGCTGTGTCAGGTCGAAGAATTTTGGTTTAGACCAAGGTTCCTCAAAACTCAGTTTTCTCAGTTTTAAGAATGTGAGCTAAAAGTGAACACAGCAGCTCTGTGTCATCCATTCCTCACTTATCTGTGTAACCATGGTGATGACCCTTGGGCAGACTCTGAGAACAAAACTCCTGGAACATTCGCACAGCCACGGAGAAGATGTTATTGTATATGCCAAAGCAGGAGGTTGAGAAGAGCCAGGTTGTCAGCATGTTTAAAATAAATGTAAGGAAGGAGGCGCCTGAGTGGCTCAGTTGGTTAAGCGGCCGACTTTGGCCGAGGTCATGATCTCACGATTTGTGAAGTTCGAGCCCCGCATCGGGCTCTGTGCTGACAGCTTGGAGCCTGGAACCTGCTTTAAATTTTGTGTCTCCCTCCCTTTCTCTGCCCCTCCCTCACTCATTCTCTCTCCCTTTCTCTCTCTTTCTAAAAAATAAATGTTAAAAAAATTTATCAAAAAGAGCTTTGGACCCCAAGACTCAGGTTCAGGCAGTATTTCCTGGGCCAGGACATGTCACATATGTTCCTGCTGTTTGCACATGGAGAAGGCGTGTCTGTGCAGCTGTCCCCGCAGAGAGATAAGAAAGCATGCATTTGACCTCTCCAGACTTTGTTTATAAATATCTTTTTCCTGCTGTTCCTGCCTTGTATTCTTTGCTGTAATAAATCTTAACCTCAAGTATAACTTGATGTGAGTCCCATGGGTCCTGCCAGGGTACCACCAGGTTAGTTATGGGACACAGGTTGTTTTCTCTAAAACCAAGTTAGTTTTTTTAAATTAAAAAAATTTAGGGGCGCCTGGGTGGCTCAGTTGGTTAAGTGGCCGACTTCGGGTCAGGTTACGATCTCACAGCTCAGAGCCTGGAGCCTGCTTCCAATTCTGTGTCTCCCTCTCTGCTCCTTCCCCACTCATGCTCTGCCTCTCTCTCTCAAAAAGAAATAAACATTAAAAATTTTTTTTAAATTTAATGTTTATTTACTTTTTGAGAGAGAGAGAGAGTGTGTGTGAATGGGAGAGGGACAGAGAAAAAGGGAGACACAGTATCAGAAGCAGGCTCTGGGCTCTGAGCTGTCAGCACAGAACCCAACATGGGGCTTGAACTTATAAACCACAGAGATCATGACCTGAGCTGAAGTCTGACACCTAACTGACTGAGCCACCCAGGCACCCCCAATTGTTTTAATGTTTATTTTTGAGGTGGGAGGGAGAGAGAGAAAGAGAGAGAGGGAGAGTCACAGAATCTGAAGCAGGCTCCAAGCTCTGAGCTGTCAGCACAGAGCCCAATGTGGGGCTCGAACTCATGAACCATGAGATCATGACCTGAGCAGAAGTCAGATACTTAATCTACTGGACCACGTAGACACCCCAGTTTTTTTAAATGTTTATTTTGAGAAAGAGAGCAGGAGAGAGAGAGAGAGAGAGCGAGCGAGCGAGAGAGAGAGAGAACATGCACACGTGTAAGTGGGAGAGGGGAAGAGAGAGGGAGAGAAAGAATCCCAAGGAGGATCCATGTGTCAGCACAGAGCCCAATGCAGGGCTTGATCACACAACTGTGAGATCATGATCTGAGCTAAAATCAAGAGTTGAATGCTTAACTGAGCCACCCAGTTGCCCCAAGAATTCAGTCTTTTAAATTGTTATAGGACTTCTAAAATCATCTATTTCATAATTGACCAATTTTGGTAGTTTGTAGCTTTCAAGGAATTGGTCCATCTCATCCAAGTTGTTGAATTTATATAGGTACAGTTGTTTGCATGTTCCCTTACTATCCTATTAACTCCTATTATTAGTCTTTGGAGTCTGTGGGAATGGCCAATATTTTAGTCTTTTTGGTGTGTTGGTTTCAGAGCATCTTCATGGAAATCATCTGATGTGATTTCTAACTGCGACCCAGTGTGGCAGGCAGGGCCGGCGCTATTATCTGCATTTAGTTGACAGAGAAACATACCTGCTAGGAAGTGCCCGTTCCAGGACCACGTGAACAGAAAATTGCAAAGTTATTATTAGAGCCCGGGGCTCCTGACTCCAAGCTTCCCTTCTGGTAATAAGGTCCCAACCGTCACATCCACATAATTCTGTTGCCTTCCATCCCTATCTCTCAGCTCTTTCTTAACTGGCTCCTTTACTCTCTGCCTAACTTTCCCTTGTCATGCTTTTTCTTGATTGGATCCTATCTTAAAAAAATTTTTTTTAAATGTTGATTTATTTTTGAAAGAAAGACAGAGTGTGAGCAGGGGAGGGTCAGAGAGAGAGGGAGAAACAGAATCTGAAGCAGGCTCCATGCTCTGAGCTGTCAGCACAGAGTCCAATGCGGGGCTCGAACTCACAAACTGAGAGATCATAACCTGAGCTGAAGTCGGCCGCTTAACCGACTGAGCCACCCACGTGCCTCTGGAGATATTTTTTGGTTGTCGCAACTGGAGGACTGCTGGTGGCATCTAGCGGGAAGAGGCCAGAGATGCTGCTAAATACCCCACCAGTGTCCAGACTGCCCTGCCCAAAACAAAGAATGATCTGATCCGAATGTCAGTAGTGCCAGGGTTGAGAAACCCTGCTCTCATCCCATGCCCAGCAAGCCCTCCTCTGGCTCCTGACTGGCTCTGTGTATGTGACGCAGTTACACCAGGCCACCAAGGCGTAATGCTTTGAATTTGTGGGGGGTGACTTGCCCAGCCGTGGCTTTGTGGGCTAGAGGAGGACAGTGGCTTCCTGCCACATGGCCACAAGCTAGGACTCTAGATCCCTGTGGATTTTCACATTGAATCCATGGAGACGGAATTATTCTGCTGATGTCTCAGTGTCAGCTGTCAAGCACCACACCCTGGCTGGGTGACGGCCTTGTCCACACTTACACAGTGTGCTGGTCTGAGACGTCAGTGGAATGTTGGGGGTGGCAGGTGTCATGGCGCTGACGGCGGTGGCTTCTTTCCCCAAGCACTGGAAATCAATCGATTGTCCGTCATCACCTCCAGGGCGCCTGTGTTCTCACAGGTTGTGTGGCTGTCATTCTCATGTGTGTGCTTTGGAATGACCTCACTGGGTACAACTTGGGGGAGGAGGTGATCTCTGGAGGTTCCGGTGATGGTTTTGACCAGGGTGACAATGGCTGAAAAATCGTCCATGCGGATGCCCTCCTCTTCCCTCCAGACCGTGGTCTGCTCTGTGCTGTGCTCAGCATGGGCGCCCAGTTCCTGACCTCAGGCGCTGGTGAGGCGGTGAGAATGTATCAGCGACTCCTCAAGGGGTAGAACTAAATAGTTCCTTTGTTCAGAAGAGGTTTGCAGATCTCTTCTTTAGAGGGTGAGGGACAGACCTAAGGGGTGGGGTGGCTCTAGGGAGGGCAAGTATATTCTATTTTAGGGTTTCTGGACAACAGAATTGGGGGAGATTGCTTTGCTGCAGGCATTGGGTCTGGAAGAAAGGGGGCCGATTCCCCCGCAATGTAGTGGGAGAGGATCAGGGGAGACCCGACAGGCTTTCTGCTGCTCCTCTACAGGCACCGTTGCGGTGGTGCCGCTGGGCATGCTCAGTGTGTATCATCACGAGGCCGTTGACTCGGTGCCTTGTAGGTGAATGTCCCGACCCGCTGTCTCTCTGGCGATGTCTCTAGCCACTTCTACTGGCGGATAGGAGTTGAATGTTGGGTATGGAACGTCACCCTCACCACTGGTCTCTCAGACGGCTTTGGCCGTGTCCATAAATGTTGAGACGTTCCGTTTTCATCCAGTGCAATGTGATTTATTCCTTTGACACTTCCTCTTGGACACATGGATTACTGTGTGTGTCCACGTGTTTGGAGAATTCCCTGCTATCTTGCTGTTACTGATTTCTAGTTTGATTCCATTGCGATCAAAGGCCACGCTCTGTATGACTTCAATTCTTTTGAATTTGCTGAAATTTGTTTTATGACCAAGGACATAGTCTATCTTTGTGAATGCCCCAGGTGCACTTGAAAAGAATGAGTATTCTGCTGTTCTTGGGTGGAGTCGTTCTATAAATATCAATTAGGTCCTGTTGAAGGTCTACATCCTTGCCGGTTTTCTCACTAGTAATTCTGTCTACTGTTGAGACGGTGTTAAAAGTCCTCAACTACAGTTGTGGGTTGGTCTATTTCTCTTTTTCAGTTCTATCAACTTTGCTTCATGTATTGGAATTCTTTTGTTTGGTCCATATTCATTTAGGACCGCTATGCCTTCTTGGTGGGTAAATCCTTTTACTGGTATGTGATGACCTTCTCTATCCTTTGCAATTTTCATTCCTCTGGTTTACCTTATCTGATATTAACCTAGCCACTCCTGATTTCTACTGACTGAAGTTTGCATAGTGTATCTTTATCCTTTTACTTTCAATCTACGCGTATCTTTATATTTGAAATGAGTTTCTTATCTACAATATATAGTTGGATTGTGTTGTTTTTAAGTGGCCAAAAGTTGGAAGAGCCAAAGTTGGACTGAGCCACCCAGGTGCCCCTGCAAAATTTATTTTAAAAAGAAACTTGGATCTTACACATAACTTCTTCATGAATCTCCTAAATTCCAAAAAGGGAAACATAACTTTTGGTGTTGCGTTTGTCCTTTTGACACGGAGAGGGCTATTTTCAGACTGCACAGAAAGGCAGAATGGCCTGGGCTTTGTGTTAACTTCACAGCATGTAGAGGCCTGTGACATTATCATCTGGAGTCCCCGTATGTCCACGCCATAGGACCTGAAGCACAGTGCTGCCCTTTTATATTTCTAAAGTCCACCCCAAGGTTTATGGTTTTGCTTTTAGGACATATTTATCAGAACTGTAACTTGATGTTGGGTTTCTGGATGTGAGTAATTAAGGGAAAATACGACTTTTGCTTACCAAATGGCTCCAAGAATCCATCGCAGAGGAAAGGGGGGGGGCTGTCTAAGATGAGGTTATTGTTAGAATATTATCTGTATTGAGGAGGCCCTGTACTGCCCCTGATATCATGGTAATCTCTGAGTGACAATCACTGACTCCCACTTGTCCACCTTAGTGGATATATGAGAGTTTTGAAAAAGAGCAATGAGGCAGCAGCCTTAGCAGATAGGAAAGCAACTGTGCTGAGAGCTCAGAGCCTGGAACCTTCTTCGGATTCCATCTTGCTCTCTTTATGTCCATCCTCCACTCACGCTTTCTCTTTCTCAAAAATAAACATTAAAAAATTTTTAATTAAAAAGAGAAAGTTAAAATGATTACATATCAGAGGTGTAGACAAGAGATTCAAGAAAAAGTCACACATTCAGATGGGAATTGAACCCTTAACGAAGGTTATATTTCAAAATAGCTGAGACAACGTAGTTTTGTGCTGAGAGATGATGGGGGAGAGAAGAGCCAGACCTTTATCTGAGTCGGTCCTTACCCAAGATTTTATCAAAAAGCAACCAAAGTCTGAAAGCACCTGCAAGAAGGGGGGGCTGAGTCAGAATGTGCAAAAATTCAGAAGCTATAAAATAAAAATGTAGTAATCCTCACTGGGGAGTAACACAAACTCAAGAGACAAATGACCAGTGTGGAAGGATGTCGAAGGACATCTACATCACGTCTGACACTCAAAGGGAGAATACCTTCAACGAACACAGGACTTTTGCAAAGGGACAAAGAGAAAGACGAACAGAATCAAACGCAAGAGGCAGTAAACACAGGGAAAGATGCCTAACCTAAGTGTCAGTCACTTCTCACCCACTAGACTGAAAAAAGTGAAAACTGCAGGGGTGAGACGTCAAGGCCGTAGGGACCAGGCACCTTCCCGAGGCTGGCGTGCCGTCTTCCGATGTGACCCTCCTCCACGCGCTCCCAGGATGCTGCTGCACCTCCAGGATCCAAGGATGGGGGCAGGGAAAAGGGAAAATGTTTCTGCTCCAGGGTCCCCTGCCCCCCAGTCCTCTAACAAGTTTTCATGGAAGCCCAGTCTGGCCTATGGCTCATTCGCTGGCTGCTCCGGGGTCACTTTTAACTCTTCCTCATAGAAAATGCGTGACTCCCGAGCTCACTCCTTATGGGACTTCACACAGTGAACACATCTACTTGGCCAGCATCTGGATCTAGGAGCAGAGAGGGCACAGCCTCCTTCCAAGTCCTCAGGCGCTCCGTTGAGTCACCAGAGAAGGTATTATTTTTAAGTTTATTCTGAGAGAGAGAGAGAGAGAGAGAGAGGAGAGCATGCACACGTGGATATGGGGAGGGGCAGAGAGTTGGCGGGGGGGAGAGAGAGAGAGAGAGAGAGAGACAGAGAGAGAGAGACAGAGAATTCCAAGTAGGCTCCAGCTGTGATCAAGAGAGTCTGAACTGGGCTCGAACTCATGAACCATGAGTTCGTGATCTGAGCCCAAACCAAGAGTTGGATGCTTAACTCAAGTGCCACCCAAGCGCCCCAGCAGGGATTATTAATGGGCACATCCTCAGTGGGACCAAAATAGGGCTCATTAAAGGAGAGAAGGGGAATATAAGTAACCAGCTGCCTGTCACACCCATCACTTTATAAATTCACCCAAAGGCCACTTTTACCCTTCATTTTCTCCCCAGTTTCTTAGTCCAAGACTTGTTCTGGTTCTTTGAGAACAGTTGGCATTCACATTCGCTGCGACCAAGAGCAAGCTTGGCCCCGAAGCGGGGACTTTCTGCAGCAGCAGACTCATAGGTGAATGCAGTGAGAGGGGCTGTGGGAGGGCGACCTGGTCCCTGAGTGCGCAGGGGCCTGTGAAGACGGAGACCTCTCAGGGAACCATCAGGGACCCCATCCCATGAGCGGGAGGAATATGGGGATAGTTTGCGATTCCGCCTGTATCTTAAAAAATTTTTTTTAAATGTTTATTTTTAAGAGAGAGACAGACAGAATGTGAGTGGTGGAGGGGCAGAGACAGAGGGAGACACAGCATCTAAAGCAGGCTCCAGGGGCGCCTGGGTGGCTCAGCTGGTTAAGCGTCCAGCTTCTGCTCAGGTCATGATCTCACGGTTCGTGGGTTTGAGCCCCGCGTCAAGCTCTGTGCTGACAGCTCAGAGCCTGGAGCCTGCTTCAAATTCTGTGTCTCCCTCTCTCTCTGACCTTCCCCTGCTCGTGCTGTCTCTCTATGTCTCTCAAAAATAAATAAAAAACCTAAAAAAAAAATAAAGCAGACTCCAAGGCTCTGAGCTGTCATCACAGAGCCTGACGCGGGGCTCAAGCTCAAGGAACGTGAGATCATGACTTGAGCCAAATTTGGACATTTAACCGACTGAGCCACCCAGGTGCTCCCCCCCCCCCCGCCTGTATCTTTTAGAAGTGAGAAAACCCCAAAATAAATGTGACCAGATCTTAGAACAGAGGTCAGGATTTATTCAGTTTTACAGTATCCGTATTAGAGAGAAAACCTTGTTATGAATACAGGCAACTTTCACGGCTCCGGGAGGGGAGAGGCCCCCATCCTACTACACACTGGAACATTCCTCTTGCAGAGAATCCCGATCTGGGGAGGCATCTGCCAGCACCCTAGGACCACACGGAATTGGCTCATTCACAAGCAGCAGGAACTCTACAGATGCAACAAATGTGAGGGCTTTCAGGCAGAAGAGCTCATTAAACGTCAGAGAATTCACACTGAAGAAAAGCCACACGCACGTAACGGCTGTGAAAATGCTTTGACGGTGCTTGGAGCTAATTAGACATCTGGGATCTCAGAGCAGGGAGGTGCTCGGCGAGCATAATGGGTGAGGGAGAGCCTTCAGCCCGAGTTCCACCCTGAGACGACGTCAGCTAATTTCGTGGGGACGTGAGGCGGTCACGTGTGACGCACATGGAGAACTATCTAGGGGAAGTGAGGAGCGTTCTGACCACGAGATCATTCATCCTCAGGAGAAGCCTGTGAGTATCATCAATGCGGAAAATCACTTGGGGATCTGCAGCCTTTTCTCGTCACTGGAGAATTCACGGGAAAGACTCTCGGGTCGCACAGACGGGAGGAGAGCGTTTAATCCATAATCAGGCCAATTCATACTGGAGAAAAAACCTTGATTACCCGGAGGGAAGAAAAGCCTTCGGTTCTTTTCCTTATTGGATTTCAGAGAAACCTTCGCAAGGGATGGGGCAGCTGGGGGGTGTGGCGAGGAAGTCAGGGCACATCTAAGCATCAATCATATCACAGGAGGGGGTAAACTTTCTCATCCACCCCAGAGCTTTCATTCTTTCCTCTGATTATGTCAGGAATTGTGTTTTGTTTTTGTCTTTAGTGACTTATCTTCCTAAGAGCATCATTGCTTTTCTGTGCTTGGCTTATAATTCTACTAGGTATTCA
This sequence comes from Helogale parvula, assembly GCA_004023845.1. Taxonomy (NCBI): domain Eukaryota; kingdom Metazoa; phylum Chordata; class Mammalia; order Carnivora; family Herpestidae; genus Helogale; species Helogale parvula. The sequence goes on along the minus strand of PJEM01004447.1, from coordinate 121,783 downwards.
GTACACTTCTGCTAAGTGAATGAAGTAACAGCAGACAAACATCAGGGTTGGCCTGGTGTGGGCCCCTGGTGGGGGGGGACCCCTGTGACATGCAGGGGGCACGGGGCTTAGTGGCAGAATCTGTTGGTCGCAAATTCGAATGTCATTGCAACACATCCGTGTTTGGGCCCCATTCGTCTGATGACCTTCCATGGGCCACATGTCTACTACTACTGACGCTCTGGGGGTGTCAGACGGGTGGGTGGCTTCTCTCAAGTTCTCACTGTGTGAGGACGACGCCGGTGCGCTGGAAATCGAAAGAGGAAGGCCTAGAGTTCGACCTCGCATTTCATCAGGGAAGGAAGGACCACACGTTCTCTGTGGGGAGTTGAAGAAGCAAGCCCCGCCCCCGTCCTGACGCTTGATCAGAGTCGGGGCAGCCGACAGCTTTGTCCCGTTCTCAGCAGCCCAGATGAAGAAGCTTCAATGTTTTCCTAAAGGCATCGCCTCTCGTTTTCTTTACTCTCCAACTGAGGTAGAAGAGACCGTGTGCGTTTCCGGCTCCTGGCTTTGCGGAGAAGACAGGAAGAAGTGGTGGAGAAAAGGGGACAGGTGGAGAAGAGAGTGAAGAGTGTGGCGGTGGGGGGGGTGCCCACATGAAGGGCGAACAGCCACAATTCAGGCCTCCTTGTTCCTCAGAGGATCTAAAATTCCACTTGGACTGGCAGGAGGGTTCACTAAAATGCCGAGTAACCCCCCAGTTTAGCTCCAGTCGCCACAGCGAAACCCCCCCCCC